>VYXC01009944.1:93272-156583 GCA_013397175.1 Platysteira castanea
CAAAAACGACCGGAGGAACCGCAAGTTCAAGGAGGCTGAGAGGCTCTTCAGCAAGTCCTCGGTCACCTCAGCAGCGGTGAGTGCCGGGGTGGGCGCCGGCGGGATGAGCAGATGCCCCTGACCCCATAACCGTCCCTGTCCCCATCCCTCTCCTTATCCCTGTTCCCATCTCTGTGCCCATCCCTCTCCTTATCCCTGTTCTCATCTCTTTCTCCATTCCTATCCCTTTCCTTGTCCCCATTCCTGTTCCTGTTTCATCCCCATCCCATCCCCATGCCTGTCCCTTGGTGCTCCAGTCCTGCCACCTGCAGAACAACTTCCCCATTTGAAGTCCTGTACCTGCGCTGGCTCCCTGACCTGAGCATCCCCATCCCACCCTGCAGCCTCTTCCAGAGCCCCTCTTCCGGGTGCCTGGGGGGTGGGAGGACGCCTGTCACTGGTGTCACTGCCGTCCCCTGGCTTTGTCTCTATTCCAGACCCCCGGTGCCACGTGGAACCACGGGCACTTCAGAGGGACGTGTCTGTGTGATCTGGGCTCTGTGCTTTGAGCATTGGGAAGTGAATCCCTGCCTGGCTTGACATCCCATTTGGTTTTCCAGGCTGTCAGTGCGTTAGCTGGAGTCCAGGACCAGCTCATTGAGAAGCGTAAGTCTCTTTGTCATTTTTCTGAGAATTTGGGAAGAATTACACTCTCCCCCACCATTCAGCCCTGTCTCAGTTTTCCAGATCTGGGCTGGACTCGGGCTCCCATTCCCAGACCCTGTGTCTGCTGCCCTCGGGCTGCTCCCGGCTGTTGACTTGCCACCAAGTTCCTTCCACGCTCAGCAGGGGTTTGTTGTTGTAAACGGGATTGAAGTTGGTTTGATGCTCTTTGGAGGAAGAGGCCAGATGAGCTGAAGCACTGCGTCGCTGTAGATGTGTCAGTCACAGGAGACGTGGGGAGGGGCCACTCACCTCCAGGATATTTAAAAACATTTTTGTGATCAGCACCGAATAGGATGTGGTTCCAGAGAGCCTCAGTGCTGAGGAGCAGCTTCCTGCCCATCCTGCGGAGTTGTTTCCCAGGTCCTGTGATTCACCTCTGGTGCTGCAGGGCTCATGTGTCTCTGCTGCTGTTCTGGGATTGTTTCTCCCACTCAGGGCTGTGCCAGGGCAGCTGGGAGTTCACCATGGCGCTCACCTGGGTCTGTCCTGCTCTAGGGGAGCCGGGCAGTGGCACAGAGAGTGACACTTCTCCAGACTTCCACAACCAGGAGAATGAGCCCAACCAGGAGGATGCTGAAGAGCTAGATGGCTCCGTGCAGGGTGTGAAGCCCCAGAAAGCTGCTTCCTCCACTTCCTCTGGGAGCCACCACAGCAGCCACAAAAAGCGAAAGAACAAAAACAGACACAGGTCAGTGGGACCAGCAACCTCCTCACCACACCTGGACAGCTGGCTGGGGATGGATTGAATTTATTGTCTGAGGGGAGCCAGTAACATGTTGGAATAATGGGCAGCCGGGGTCAGTTGTTTGGGTGGTTTTCCTGGTTTTAGCAGAGGAGGGGAAAGTGCTGAGGAAGTTTAACAAGCAGCACAGGGTGCTCACTCCAGCTGTGGCACAGCTGTGTTTCTGGGCAGCTTCTCCAGCTCTCATGTCTCCCCAGGATAAAGCTTATTCCTTCCAGCAGGTCCTGACCTCCTGAGCTTGCTGCTTCGTTTCTGCAGAGCCCAGAAGGACAGGAATGTTAGTGCTTTCTTTGAAGGAGGGTGGGAAGCAAGTGGGAATGTTTTTGGGGTTTTGGACACTCCCAGTATCTGGATTTCCACTGCAGCCTTTTCCAGCTCTCGCATCCCAGCCGAGTCTCAGTACTGGCATAGAGGAGTTGCTGTGTCACCTTCACCTCAGAGTGTTTGTTATTAAACTGACCTGAAATTCACGTGAAACAGATTCCTTGAACTCTTTTCTGGTTGGATTTACCTGTCCAGCTCTGGCCCTAAGGTGTAATAAGGGTGATGAGCTGGTCCCTGTGCCCTCAGCCCAGGCTGCTGGCAGTGACAGTGCCTGTGAGTCAGGCCCTGAAGGGGAAAACCATGGAGAGGAGACACTGCAGAGCTGCACCTCTCTGGAACGATTGCTGAAGCTGGGGCCTAAGGATTTAATAGGATGGAGCTTTTAAAACGTCACCTCTGCCTTGCTGGCTCTGAGCTGTTAGCTCTGGCTAGGGATAGGCTTTGCTCTTTAAGGGACCTGCCACGCAGTTAGAGAAAGGATTTAAAGTGGTAAAAGTTTACAAGGGGGGGTGGGGACAGTTGGGTGGGGACACGAGGTAGGTACAATGCTTGAAAAATGCTTAACTCCATTTTTGCCTTCACTAAGTGTTGAGTCATTAGCATGTCTTTAATTCTTGGGTCAGAATTTCTTTCCTACAGTGGCCTGAATTGGGCAAATGTCCAAAAGGACTGGATGTCCCTTTGGTTCCTCATGAGCTGGGAATCCAAAGAAGTTCAAATCTCTTTTTTTGCCTGTAGATATTTGGAAGAAGTTCAGGAATAACACAAGAAACTACATCCGTGAACAAGTCCAGAGAAACAACCTGTAAAACTGAAGTACAGCTTAAGAAAACTGCCATTTCAAACAAATTATAAAATATTCTTCCAGGCTCTTCCCTGGACAAAGCATGGGCAGCAACATGGTGGGGTGCAGAGCAGGGGCTGGAACTGACCTAAATCCCTTTGCTCCGGTCCTTTACCCGGACTTCAGGGACAGGAGCTGGGGGGAAGCTGCCCCCCAACAGGTTGTGTGGCTCTGGGTTCCTTCACATCCCCCCTCTGTGGCTGTGGCGGCTGCTGCCAGGCCAGGCTGTTGGACAGAGGAGCCCTGCCCTGCTCACCTGTGGCAGCTCCTGTGTTCCCAGGCCCTGTCAGACACTCTGAGGGGCTCCGTGAGGCAGGAACTAACTGTCTGTAATGCTTAGCAGGGCCAGATAGATAATTAAAAAAGATAAAAAGATAATTAAATATGTCTGTAATAAAAGCTCTGTTAAAATTGTGATTGCTGTTACTGACTATCCCCTAAATTTTGGCAGACAAGACCAAACAATTTTCAAGTATATTTAGGCTAAAAAACCCCAGCAACAACCCAGTACCTGATCCTGCAGTGAGGGTGTTCCAGGCCTGGCAGCCCTGCAGGTGCTCCAGCCAGACCTGTGGGTCCATCCCCTGAGGAGTCTGGCATGAAAAAGAGAAAAATAAAAAGAAATGTTGGCTTTTCTCTTTATTCAGAAGCTCTTCCGTCTGCCAGCACAACTCTGGGTTTCACTCCCCCGTTCTGGAGAACCGGGAGGTGCTGGGAAGGGCCCCGGCAGGAGCACGGCCTCTCTGGGGTTCCCGTGTGGGGAATGGGTCAGCACGGGGACGCTTGGCTTCAGGTGCACACAGGGCCTCAGGTGTGGGTTACAGAGGCTGGGCTGTCCCCCCGCTCCCTCCCACACCACAGGAAGGCCAGGGGGGATATTTCCTGTGTGCTTGGCTGTTTCCACGGCTAACAAGTGTCTGAGGGAACCCAGTGCTGTTTCCTCTTAGCAATGCAGTCCTGGAATGGGATTCCATGATCAGTCCTTCCTGACCAGTGTCAGCTGTGGGCAGAGCTGTGTCTGGAGGCCGTGCTGTGCCGCTCGTGTGAGGGGGTGGGACAGTCCCCAAACTGCTCAGCTCTGGCCAAGGGTCTGCGTGCCACCACTGCCGGGAGCAGCGCTGGGGGCGTGGGGGGGACAGCCCAGGGCGGGGTTGGGCACCAAGCTCTGTGTCACCTCTGCCTGAAGCAGCTTTGCCTTGCCCTGGCAGCCCAGCCCCCTCCCCAGCTCCCCTGCTTCCTGACCCCTCACTCTGGTGTTCCAAGCCCTCGGGTTCATCTCCTGCCCCTGAGCTCTGCCCTCTGGGTCTGGCAGCTGCCCCTCTTTCAGCTCCTGAAATCCCCTGCGTAAACGAAACCCACCTCTGCTAACACCTCATGTTTCCAGAAATCCAGTGGGGAGGGGGACTCTGGATTGCCAGCCCAGAGTGCTTTTTGTGCCCAGTCCTGGTTATCTGAAGAACTTAATGGTGTTTGAACACTGGCTTTATTATTTATTTTATTTTTTAGCAATCTTGCTAGGGTTGCTAATCAACTAATTGATTTAATTCATTAGTATATTAATTTCTATTGCTTTCTTCCTTTCAAATGCTGCCCCTCAGCCCGTCTGGCATGTTTGATTATGACTTTGAGTAAGTTTGACTTGAATTAGTACTTGTGCTGTGTTGTTAGTGTGTAGACACCGATGTGCCTTTTGAGACCTCTCTAACCCCTAGTTTATCTGTTTAATTGTAGGTATGTATATTAGGTTAGGCTGGGAAGTTTTTTTTAAAAAAAGAAAAGCGTGATGGAGGTAACATTTTATTTAATAACTTCAGTAAATTATAAATTAACTTCACTCTTCTTTACCTTTCTGTTTCATATTTAAATAGATAAAACTTTTTAACTTTAAAACTCAGTTTTAAAACTGATTCTTTTGGCTTTGCTGCTTAAGGAGATTAGTATAGACTTGGATATTTCCTTCTGGAAAAATGTACTAAACTCAATACCTTTGGCTCATATAATCCCTGTTATCCTAACTCCTCTCTCTATCCAAGTAAATAACTCTCAAACTATGCCTGGATAATTCCCCGTGGCATAGTTACACCTCTGACAGATTAAATTAACATAGAGCATGCCTAGTTCCCCTTGTTCACCTGCCTAAGTGCCCTGTGATTGATTGTGCCCCTTGATTAACTCTGTCTGGGAGTGGCTGGAATCTGCTTTTTGGCAAATAATAACTCCACTCTCCTCTGCTGCTCTCGTGCCCAGTAACCCTGGGACAGTGCCCTGGCTCAGCCAGTTGGAAATGGATGGATTAACCATAGTCTCTGTCGTAGCTGTGCCCTGTGCAGTAGCTCCAGTGTTGGGTCAGGTATTGACATGGACGTTTCTCTTGTCTTTCCAACCACAGGATTGATCTCAAGTTAAACAAAAAGCCAAGAGCCGTAAGTATCCGTGCTCTGTCTGTTTTCATTGCTCACCGGAGGGGCTGGCTGACACCCAAGCTTAAAAGACCCTCCTGCTGCTGCTGTCATTTAAGTTCTTACTGTCATGGTTGAGGAGTGTCACAGTGAGATCAGCACTGTCACCTGGCTGTAACAGCAGCTGAGCCCGGGTGGGCTGTTCTGAGCCCGGGTCACAGATAGCTCCTGTGCACTTCTCATGGAAAAAGCTGCTTTGCATCCTGTTATCTTGTCAAGATCTGAAGCATCAAAAGCATCTGGTTTGAATTGATACTCAAGGTTGGAAGGGTCCCTCCTTTTCAATGTTTAGCTACAAGAAAAATATCTGTTTTGCCTGCAGCTAGTGGTGTGTGAGATGAGAGAGGACTGAGACCCCCCAGCTCCGAGAGCAGAATCGGAGGTGGGAAGGTGTTAACATGCCTGTGCTGTCCTTTCTCTGCAGGACTACTAGAGCCATCAGTGCTGATGCTCCTGCGATTTAGGTCTGTGACTCCCCACTGAGAAGCTCTGAAGCAGGATGGCAGCTGCAGCAGGAGTGACTCACTCTGAGGGACTTGGATGGGGGGAGGAAATCCTGGACCATCTACCTTGCATCATTATTAAATCACCTGAGTTGCAGGAAGACGAAGGTGGTGTAGTAGCTGTAGTAGTTATGAATTCCTGACTGTTCTGTGCTTCCACCTTGGTCGGGAACTTCCTGAAACGGCTCATACTGCTGCCCCCTGTCACCTGCAGACCCACAGAGAGGCATTTCTTTTTCCACTGGAACTGGGGTAGGATTCAGTGTGTCCCATCCATGTTGTGAGACTTAGATTACTTTTGTTGCTGATATTTAGCTTTGCAGGTTTGTTTTCTGGTTTTGTTTTATTTTGTTGGTTTTGTTGTGCTTTTTTTAAAGCTGAAGTGTATAGTTACAAGTTGACTTCGGGTTTCTTTGTTTAGTCTGTGTAGTGGAAGGTTCTTCATTTTGTGGAGCAGCTCTTTTGATTCTTACTCAAGCAGAGAAGAAGGTAGTTTAACCCTTTTCTCTTGCTTTCATTTTAAACACCATCTCCCGATATTCCTCAGTGTATTAGGTGCAGGAAGGGCCAGAGCTCAGAGCCAGCTCTTCGCTGTTGCTGACTTTGGGTGGGTTCTCTTTTTAATACAAACTTCTGTCATTTGTACATAAACAATAAAAGTTCCATGTTTGTCTTTTCTCATAGTTTATTCAGTCCAAACTTTGACTCCTGGTGCTTCTTTAGTCTCCACCTGCTTTATGAGGACATTGCTGGAATTATTCCCCTTTGGTACCAGAGCTGTTCCTTGTCCCATGGCCCATGGGAGGTTCACTTGGTGCTTTCTCTCCTCGGGGTAGCTGTAATTAAGTGCTGCAGGGAGTGCCAGGCTCTAAACACCAGCTGTGTTTGGCTGATCCTGCTGCAAGGCAGGACTGGGATGTCCATGGTTCTGCTGGTGAGGGAATATTGCTTGCAGATCAGGGCTGAGCCAGCTGGATTGTCCCTGGAGCAGGACAGAGGGGTGAGGTGCTTCTCACAGCAGCCAGGTCAGAATCTTGGTGTTGCTGTTGAACTGAGCTTTGCTTCGCTCAGCGTGGGGAGTTGCCTTCCTTATTGGTGCTGAGATGTGTTTGTGTAACCCCTGCTGCTGGAGGGAGATGTCAGAAAGGGGCCTTGGGAAACGGGCCGTGGGACAGGGATGTCACTGAGTCCCTGGAGCGTGCACGGCCCTTGGAACAGCCTAGGAACATGCAGAACGTGTCCTGCTGCACCTCTGCTCCCCTGGGGTTTGGAGTCTTCCTCAGCTCTCTCCAGGTACCCCAGTCTGTGCAGGGCAGGGCCTGAGCGAAGGTGAGTGTGCAGGAGCAGAAGTCTCTCTTGGGCTGTGTCTGATCCGAGGCGGTGCAGATCCCCCGAGGCAGGGGATCAAGGCAGCTCCTGGTTTGTTCCCAGAGGGAGCTGGCTTATCCCACAGGGACCTGTGTCTCTGCTCAAGGGCTGGCGGCTGCTTCACGGGGGGATCAGGATAGAGCAGCTTAAAGGCCAAGCTACAAAGCTGGCCTACTTCTGTGTGTTTTAAGTGACAGAGTTTAAATACAGGGGGGTGGAAGATCTCAGCTGATGGTTTTCATTCCCTGGCCTCAGTACAAAAACAGTTCTGCTGCTGCTGCTCCAAGCAGGGATGGCTGGAGCACCTGGACTTCAGAGGCTGAAGTCTCTGCTGCACCTCTGATCTCCAGGAAAGCTGCCAGACTTTTTTGGGCAGAACCTTTTGGAGAAGCAGTGAAAGGCTGGTGTAGCTCAGAGCCCTATGTGCAGGCAGCTTGTGTGGCAGGGTCAGCCCCACGTTCCTTGTGACACACTGGGGTGCTGCAGGGACAATGAGGAAATGCAGCCATTTGTGCCTCCGGCTGTGTTTGTGACCGAGGGAGGGGACAGCCTGTTCTGCCCAGGTCGATGTCTGATGGCAGCAGCCTGGGGGAGCACATTGATCAGGGCAGAAAGAGAAATGGCAAACACTTGATTCAGTTAAAGGATGAGCTGTTTCCTGCTGGGTCCTGACTAAAACTTCCATTTGATTTCTGAACACTTCTGTTTTACTTCCTAAAGAGCCTGAGTGACTAAAGACCCCCAGGATGGCCAGTGTCTGGGCACAGGAGTCAGAAGGAGCTGCACAGGATTTACCTGAATGCTAATTAAAGCTAAAAGTAGCAGTTAGAAATATATCCCGAGTCCTTTGCTGGTGAAAGAGGAATCCTAAGCAAAGAAAAGTGTAGAAGAGCAGCCACTGTCCTTATGGACCCCAAAGGTGAAGTGTTAGAGAAACGCTAATCCCTGCACAGCCTCGTCACCAAGACGATTAGGCAGGAGTTCATCTGGTCACCGAGGGGCAGGAGGGGCCGCGCCCGGTGCAGGGCTGGGTAAGGGGGCAGAGGAGAGGGGGCAGCGGGGGTACCGCGTGCGGGGATCCGGCCCACAAACGCTCCGGTGCCCTCTGGCTGTCCTGGTTCATGGTGAGCCGGGACAGACCCGGGCACGTGTTGGCATGGCTCCCGTAGTGCGCGGAGCGAGGAGCAGCTCCGGGGCTCGTCAGCCGCGTCCCCTGTCCGCAGGTGCCATGGGCCGGCCGCGCGCACCGCCCGGGCCGTGCTGGAGGCGGCTCCTGCGCGCCGGGTGCTGGTGGCTGCTGTCGCTCTGCGGGACGGCGCTGCGGGGGCTGCGGGGGCTCTGGAGCCTGACGTGGGTCGGTACCACAGAGCCCCTTCCCCAGGGACCTCCCCGCACCTGTGCCAGCTCCGACCGCGGCGCGTGGGCGCGGCAGGGGAGGCGCGGGGCTGCGATCTCTGTGCCGCCCGTGCTGCGGGCGGGGGTGTCCGGCACCTGGGGCGGAGGAGGGAGGGAGTGCGTCACCGCACCGCCCGGCAGCTCGGCCGTGGCGTTGGGACCCTCGTCCCGGCGGGGCTGGGCCTTGGCTCAAGGCACAGTGAGGTTGTGCTAGGGCACCGCTCCAGGCTCTGCACTCCGCAGGGTAGGTGTGAGCCCTCCTCTCCCCTCAGGTCCTGCTGATTTGCTACAAGAGCTGCTGGGATGGCGCCTTCCAGGTCACCGAGGAGGTAACTCCCCCCATGGGAGGACCGCGGCGCTTGCCCACCCCCGGGACTCGGCTGAGCCCGGTGGCACGGCGCACTGGGTGGCACGAGGGGGGTGCCCCAGACGGGGTTGGTGCCAGGGACCATCTGGGCTCAGCTGCCCATGGACCTGTCAGTCCCGACTGCCCGTGTTGGCTTCCAGCTCGGCACAGCCCTGCAGCTGAGACTAGAGGGGAGTGAGGAGGAGGAGGATCGGGACTCCGATTCTGCACTGGAGCCTGGACAGACAGGTGCGTTCCTGGCCCAGGGGTGTCCCTGGGGCTGGCAGGTGTCATGGGGGACTGGCAGGAGCTGAGCTGTGGTGCCGGGGCAGTGGTGGGGCTGCAGCAGCGTGGTGATGCCAGCGAGGCCGTGCTGGCGAGGCTGGAGGCACTGGAGGCCGACGTGCGCTTCCTCTGCACGGAGCTGGGGGCTGAGAAGCTTCTGTGGAGCAGCCGGTTCCTGGAGCTGCTGCGGGAACAGCAAAGCCTGCACCAACGGGTGAGTCCCCGGTGGGGTCCCAGCCCCTACAGTCCCCTCTGACACCCCAGACCCTCACACCCTATTCCAGCTGCAGGAGCTGCCATGGCACTGGAACAGGGGTGACAGCCCCGAGCTGCTTGGGGAAGCAGAGGACCAAAGTGCCACCGGGAGCGAGGGAGAAAGCCCAGCAGGTAGGGGCTGGGAATTGCTGGGGGCACAGGGAGCCAGCAGCTGGGGAGGGGGGACCTGCCACCAGAGCTGGGGATGGGGCAATGTGCTGACCTCTGCTAATGGGCAGCATGGGCTATCCAGCAGCTCCCACCTGGGCAGTAGGTGGCTCTGGGCAGCATGGGCTATCCAGCAGCTCCCACCTGGGCAGTAGGTGGCTCTGGGCAGCCTGGGGAGGCATTTGGGAGGAGGATGCTGGGAAAGGCTCCCAGTTCTCTGCATCAGTTCCCACCAGGAGCCTGGCTGGGTGCTCCCACTCGTGTCCCCTCCCCTTTGCCCTGTTTCAGGACGCCAGTGGATGGAGGCACCACAGCAATCACGTAGTTCCGTCCAGCCTGACAGGCAGAAAATGTAAGTGAAGGTGTGAGCGAGGCCTCAGCAAACCAGGAAGGATCCATGCATTCCTCCCTGCCCCAGCCCTGCAGGACACAGGCCAGGCTGGTGCAGCCCCAGCTGTATCCCTGTGTGTGCCTCCATCCCTTGGTGCTGGCTGGGCCTGGCCCCATCGAGCAGAACTGCAGCCATTTCCCTGGAGCAGGAACCAGCTGGGAGGCAGGTCAGGACGAGCCCCTGGCCCTGGGTCTGCCCCAGGACATGTCACAGCCCTCCCTGCCCAGGGCAGCCCCCGGGCTGACTGTGCTCCACAGGGGCTGGCTCTAGTGAAGCCCACCGAGGAGCATCCTCCTGCTCTGCTGCTTGTTGGGAGGTTCCAGGAACAAGGATTCCGGTCAGCGCCAGCTTCAGACTCCTTGCTCTGGGGTGACGGGTTGCAAAACTCACCCACTGACTTCCTGATCGGCCAGATCCATCCTCTCAGCTGCTCCCGCACGTCACAACTCTGGGCCAGCTCCTTGAGACAGCGGTCAAGGGCAGCTGGCTCCCCAGGCACGGCTGATGGCCCCTCACTGGCCAGAAGAACTGGGCCCAGGATGCTGAGCCGTGGGAGCACCAGCCCCACAGGGAGCAGGGCTGAGGGGCTGCCTGGTGCCCAGGCCTGGCCCAGCAGGGGGCTGGATCTTGCCCCGGGCTCCCGCTGTTCAATACAGGCAGCTGCTTTCCACTGGTTGTGTCTGCCTGGTCTTTCTCCAGCAGAGCCAGGACGGCTACACCAGTGCCCGGCAGCAGCCCCCAGGCCCCAGCTCTCTGGGGATGGGGACAGCATGAGCTCTCGCTGAAGCAGAGCAGGGACCAGCACCTGCCTGCAGCAGGCAGGAGGGCAGGGATCCGTCCTCCCAACGTGCCCGTACAGCTCCCACATGCAGGGAACTGATGCAACGCGAATAGCAGCGGCCTGACTCACCCTGCACCCACCCGGCCCCAGTGTGGTGGAGGTGGGACAGCCCCGTGCTGCTCAGAAATACCAAAATAAACCAGGTCCTGCAAATGAGCTGCTCTGGGGGCCCTGCTGCAATGAAACCCCAGCCCCAAGCTGCCCCCGCCCCCCCCACTCCCGCAGGAATCACAGCAGCATCCAAGCTGAGAGACCATGGGAGTACCAGACAGTGAAGTGGCAAGGTCGTGTTCCTGCTGTAGCCACTGTTCACCTCTCCTGTGGCAATCCTTGGGCTAGAGACCCCCAGCGAGCCCACAGGGGCCAGGGTGCAGGAGGTGGAGGGTGACACATCAAGCAGCATTAGCTACAACAGCCACCAGCTCTACCCCCTCCACTGGAGCAGCCCCTCACCACAGCACCTGCAGCAAGGCAAGAGCCACCACACAGGTCACAGAAACCTTTCCCCAGCCATCACACTATCCAAAGCCTCCTGACCTATTGCTTAACTCGAAGCTGTATTTACTCCAACACACTTGTGCAACATTGCTCCCCAGTCCTGGCCAGGGGCCACAGTGGCTTTGTCAGGGAGGGCTGAGCAGGTGGCTGTTGCCCCAGACAAGGCTTTGGCTTCCAGGGGCAGCCCCTGTCCTTGGAGAGCACCGGGGTATTCAGGGCCCTTTGGAAAGCAGGTGACAGAACTGAAAAGCCTGTGGCTGGAGGGCAAGTGCTGACAGCATCTGCATGGGTAGCACCACCAGCACCATCCCATCCCAGCACTGGCCTTGCTCCACTGTCCTGGGGCAGCACCCAGCTCCTCCCCAGCACCTTTCCGTTCTCTTGTATGCAATATTTACTTGTCAGTTACTCGCTTCCTGCAGTCCTGTCTTAAAGGGAGGGTGTGCTGCAAAAGCAGTTTGGGATACAGGGTACAGAGCTAGGGACCTCTATTCCTCTTCATGGGGAGAGCAGCAGCCCAGCAGCCTCAGCACTGGGGGAACGCAGGGGGTTGATACCGAATCTGCTCCCGTGTATAGCACATGCATCACCACACTCCCCGTGATGGCACGCACACCATCCCCCTTTCCCACAGCCTGCACAGGAACCTTTCAGATTTCTGCCTCTGAAAATGCCTTGAAGTGCTAGAACTGAGCTAGCTACATCCTGGAAACCCCCAGTGGGAGGAACCAGCCAAGTTCAAATGAAAGTTCAGGGAGCAAGGGCAACACAGGGCAGTGGTGCTGGGGAGAGGCGAGCAAGCCCTGGAGAGCAGACTGGCCTGCTTGGAGGAGCCAGCCTCCTCTGAAGCTCAGCACGAGGCTTCAGTGGCACACAGCTGACAGGATGAGGGCTGGGAAGCCCCTGAGCACAGGAAACCTTCAACAGGCCCATGTGTGACCTCCTTCCCCTCCAACAGCCCAGTAAGCTGACACACAGATCTGACCCATTTTGTCTTGCCCAGGAACAAAAAGCAAACACACAGCAGTCATAGCGGGCTCTACACCCAAGCCTCAGGAAGTGCTGAGCCAAAGGATGCACCCCAAAACCCCCACTTTACAGCCCCAGCAGGGTTGCCAAGGTGAGCAGGCAGGCAGCCCCACCATTCCTGGCACTGAGGAGTGTGTAGGGGAAAATATGTGTAGCAGCAACAGTTGCAATCTGCATTCCCACTTCCCAAATCTCCAGCACCACACTGAGCTTGGGAAATGGGGACACAGAACCTTGTGTGGATGAAGGAGAAAATTCAGAGAACAGCAGTGAGATTGTGACTGGGCTGGCTGGCTGCCCCAGCAGCACACACAGCAGTTTGGGGGAGTAACTTTGACCAGATCTGTGCTAGGGCCTGACCCTCCCAAACTACTCCATGTGCCCCCAGGACTGTCACTGCAATAAAAGCATCACAACCAAAGTCAGTCAGCTCCAGCTCTTCCTCTCCTGCTTGTGATACTGAACCTCTGCACTTCTGCACTGATTCCTTTAATTGTGTCTCAGCGCAGCTTTGAGAGATGCAAAAATAAACATTTACCCCCTCCACACATCCTGTAAAACTAGAATTACCTATTGTCTTTTACAGGAACACCAGCCTTAAAATCCTGCAGCATTTTTTAACTACAGATCCCATTATGGACAGCAGCAAACTCCTCACCTGGTTAAAGGTGTGCTCAGATCCCTGACACACAACTCCATCCCCCCCACCACACGCACAGAGCCACATGAGCTCTGTCACTGCAGTGACGTCCTTGGAGGGTTCCACTCCCACAGTCAGTAAAGACCTTTCAGACCGTGAGGTTGCAGGTTTGTTTTGAAATGCAGCTGGTCTCTGGGAGCACCTGCCTCCCTGGTTTCTGATTAACTAGTCACTGCCCTGGGGTAAATGAAGAGCACCAGTTTCAATACAGACCATAAAGTTATTTAACCAGTGAGATAAGAGCACGCCGTGCTGCAGTGGAGCAGGTGGGAGGGGAAGAGCCTTACACCACAATGTGAGCGTTGATATTCCTGGTGCACTTCCCTCCCAGTCCACAACAAATCTTCAGAGCAAAGGCTGGACACATGATAATTCACAAATTCCACACTCAACATCTGACAGATGTACTGTAGCTGGATAAAATATGTCTTTATTTCCAGGCTGTACTGTGGAATTCCCCCTTAAAGCCAAACAGAGTCCACACTGACTCCAAAATTCCCAGGAGGAGTGTGCCTTAGCACCTGAGACACCCACACTGGTGCTGAGAGCCAGCGCTGCTGCTCGTCCCACCTGCCCTGCCAGCGCCTGCCCCGGGCAGCGAGCAACCCCAGTAAAGCCAAACAAACAGCAAACACGGCACAGGCTCTTATCTGCCACAGCACATGGATGTTTTGGTCTTGCTGCATCGATTAACAGCCTTTCAATAACCAGCCCTCCGACTGCACACAGACACCCAAAGCCTGTCAGAGGAACCCTGTGGAGGAAGGATAATTTCTCTGACTTTCCTGAAAAGCCAGCCAAAATGTTGAATGTTCCTCCACAAAGCCACCAGAGACCAAATATGTCGACTCAGCAGTTTTTATTTATAGAACTCAGTTCTTCCTTTGCCATGGCTGTCACATGGCTATTCAGTACATGACTATACTGCATAGTGATACAGAAAGTTCAGCAAGTGTCAGCTGGGAGTACAAAATGTTAATCTTCTCATTGCAAGAGAGGCAGCAGATACTAGCATTTCACCAGAAACCCAAACCCACCTTGCCAAGTAACACATGGCTGAGGTGAGAACAGCACTGATTAAAACTGCAAATAGCAAGGTGCTGAACAATAACATTAAAAACCATTTTTTCTGTAATTTACAAATATGCAAAGTATCGGGTTACTTAAAATTTAAAAGCATATTGCTTACTAACATGAAACATTACTAATTTGTAATGTATCATTATTAACCAGGTATACAGGTTTCTGTGTCCCTGTGGTTTCATGGCACATGGTGCCAAGTCTGGGCAGGTCATTCCTCGGACATGAGAGGTAAGAGCAGGAATAGACAACACTGTTCCCAGGAGGGTTTCAGCTGCATTCCACTCTCCCCTTCCTAATTTGCCACTCAATAACCTTGGTTTAACCACAGAAGGGCGTATTGTATTTAGAAAACAACAACACAGAGAGATACAATGTGTATCAACAAATCAACTGTTTCTGGCCTGCAAGTGCCAGGAACATTTCTGCATCCTGAGCACAGCAAAATTCCAGGACCAGAACCAATTACTACAGCAATTGGTTGTGCATATTAAAATCTCTGACAGTACCTACAATAGAAAACATCTTACAGAGTAAGAGGAAATGAACAGGAACAGCCTTGCCAAATAAGTGTTCTTCCACAATTCCAGATGCTGCTCTAGTTGGGCACAGCCTAAGGGGACAGGGGAATATTGGTGAGGAAGGTGAAGCAACAGCTTTACAGAGCAAAATATTAAAGACTCCTCGGGAAGGGCCCTGGCAGCAGTCCAGATGTGATGCAGCTGTTCTATTGCTGTCTGAAGGCAAAAGGCACATAACAGATCCTCATCAGTGCTGTACAGAGCCAGCCTGGGACAGGGACCGGCAAGGTGACAGTTCCCAGAGCAGCACTCACAGCATGCTGAGCTCACCCGCCTGCTCTGACTCTGCAGCGCTCAGCACATGCCCAACACACAACTCGCATGCAGCTCTGGAGCAGTGGCCAGCTCCTCCTCCCGAGCAAGGACTGTGCTCCTGGGCGCTGAGCAGCTCACTAAGCACTTGTGGTCCATGTGGCAGAATTACCTCCCCTCAGGAAGATAAGCTGAGGTGGGAGGGCTGTGGAAAACATTATTCAAGAAGCACACCAGTAAAACCAGTCAGATAAACCCAGCTTCAGATTACATTAGTAACTCAACATTCGCCACAGATCTGAATGGTGGGATTTAGTAAAGAGGCTTAGTCAGGACCTAACAGCATTGGCAAGGCATTTGGGTTCTCAAAAACTAGCCCTAGGCCACTACAGAGGCAGCACCCACTTCTCTTGCATCCAGTTATGGACAACTGCAGAATTCAGGGTGTGCCAGACTCCCATGAATCCCTGAGGAACAGTCCTGCTCTAGAACTGCAGCCTTCCTTCCTGCTTAGCAGCCCCTGGGGAAGGTGGGACCCCAAGGTGCTCTCACCTCTCCCACAGGCCTGCAGTCGTAGCTGGAGCAGAATTTGCTGTGAGCACACCACATCTGGCATCCGGCCTCCAGCTGGAGCCCGGTACTTCCAAAGGAGTAAGAAGGAGCACTCAGAAGGCATCCGTGGCAGCTGCAGAGGCAAAAACAGCCTCTCAAGCTCTCCCCATGCCCAGCTGCCTTTGGCACCTGCCTCACATACCTGGGTTCTGGGCCTTGTAGGTGAGGATCTCTGCTGCCAGCCTCTGGGGGTCCAGCAGCCGGGGGAAGCGGCTCATCACAGCATTAACCAGGTGTGGGTGGAAGATGCCGCAGAGCTTGACATGAACGCTGGCCCGCTCCTCAGCGAACTGCTCCGAGCCAGCCCAGGGCCCCGAGTCCCCATAGGCTGGCCCTGGGGCCCTCTGCACCGCACGGGGGTCGCACACACCAGGGGACCTCACCTGAGGCAGTGGGTACGGCTCGGACCAGAACTCCCGTGAGTGGGGGAGGGCGGCACTGAACTCACTGGGCAGGCTGTACTGCCCCGCGGGACCTGGGTGCACAGGTACGCCATAGCCTGAGAGAGAGTGGGCTGCTCCTGAGTGAGACATCTCAGGGCTGTACTGCAAGAAGCTAGCACCAGAGGAGGACGACTTATGGGAGCCATGCTTGTAAGAGACCAGACTGTTCTGCTCTAAGCTGGGAGAATGTGGGTAGACAGGTCTCTGCCTACCACAGGTGCAGATGGCCACCTGCTCCACATGAGAATGGTCACAGTGACTGGTACATCTGTGAGGCCACATGTCAGACAGCTGGTTCTCCAGAGACCCAATGCCTGAGTCGAGATGCTCCTGAGAGATGTAAGACAGAGAGTCCATGTGAGGCTGCTGGTACCTGTCAGGGGTGACACTGCCTGACACACGGCCTTTGGCCTGAAGTGGAACGTCACTGGCCGTGGCTTTGTGGGCCAAGCTCTTTCTCTCTGCAGAGACTTTCTGCAAAGAGCTTTTGTCACTCTCTGTGGGCACAGAGCACAAGAGCTCTGCCTGGGAACCCCTTTTGCCCTTTTTCTCCTCCTTGGCACTGGTACTTCTGGTTGGAGACAGCCTTGCATTGGCACGGAGTTCATCAGCTAAGGAGCGCTGGGGCTGGTTGATCCTTTCAGGATGGTAGAACTTACACTTAATTCCGTAAGTGCATTTTTTCCCTGTAAGGAAAAGCCAGAGCATGGAATGACCAGCTGGATTTGACTAGATTATGAATGACACTTGCACAGACACCTTGTTCTTCACATAAAGAAGACAGGTCTTACCATAAGGGCACTGCTGTTTCTTGTGTTCTGGAACTATAGGTTTCTTCCTGAGGAAGTTATCCAGGCTGGGGCCATGACGCCCTAAGGGATCATCTGGAGGCATAAACCTAAGAAAAACAAATCTCAGTCAGAAGCAGTTCACTTTTTTGAGTTGAGGTTTGGTTTCTTCTCAAAGCCTCCTATTTCACTGAAGATCAAGTTATCTGAGCCCTATGAAGCTTTCCCATTTCCCACAGAGATAACCCATCTGCCCCTCAGGCCACACCAGCACAAAAATGCTTTCCTTCAGGCACAGAGAGGTTCAATGCATGGCTGTCGACCAGAATTAGTACCTGCTGCTGAGCCTGCTAACAACTGTCCCGTGAGGAAATTGCACCTTGAAGCTCTCCTTGGAGCGCCTAGCTCCAAACTAGGAGCAGCTACTGAGATGCCACCAACTTCTTTTGCCTTTGTATCCTACCGCTTTTCTTTATTTCTTTACTAGCATTTTTCTCTTTTCATGCGTCACTTGCTATTGCTTCACTAGAACAAGCCAGCATGCTCACACAGATCTTTCTTAAAAGCCCAGGAAGACGTGAGCATACTTGTCATTAACAAAGGAATACATCAGCAGACGCTCCTCAATGAATTTCTTCCACTCGGGACGCTCGTTCTGCAGGTCCCGGTAGGTGTCGTTGGACACGACGATGCCGTCGGACTCGTGGGCCAGCTTCACAATGAACCGGTCATCGTAGCACACCACGCGCTTGCCCCCGACGCGCCGTGACGGCGTGAACACCAGGATCTTCTTCTTCTCAAGGTCACGCAGAATGTACTGGTCTAGAGCAAACACAACTGTGAACACACCAGCACGGCCCAAAGGCCTTCGCATGGATAAAGTAACATTATAAACAAACAAAAAAATTCATGTGAAGTCGTTTCATCTCTCCATAACCCAGACTGTACTCAACCCTGCTCATCACTGTTCTGAGTTACTCAGAAATCTCAGCTCTCCGCAAGTTCAGAGCAAACTCCCCTCAATTTGAATAATTCTGGCTAAATGTGCTTCAGTTAAATACAAAGCACAAAGTGTGTACCTGCAAGAGGAAAAAATTCAATAAACAAAAGACAAGAAGTTAGGAAGCAGAGAAGTATAACATTCCTTGTTTTCTGAATTATTCCGATTCAGGCAAAAGCTGGCTTAGGGGAGAAGTTAATGACTAATTCTCCCTGGTCAGTTCAGCTCATTGCATCCCCTACTACTCAGACTTTCCATTCTGAAGTTAATTACTGACTTAGCCAGAACTCTGCAAGCTCACTAAGTGACAGAGCAGTCAGCCTGAAAAGCTACTTTCGGTTTTCATATTTTCATACCTGTTATGAGTACATCTGGTCGGGGCTGTTCCTTCCTCCATGATGGCACAAAGACTGTAATATCCTTGTGTCCCCTGTCCCAGAACCACTGGACAGCCAGAAGTATACCTCGGCAGGAGAACACTTCTTTATTCCCATGGCTGCAAAGGAGAAAATTAAAACTTAATTCCTTCACGATTCAGTACAGACTAGTCAGGCAATGCATAGAGCAAAGGGAGCCAGCAACTAGGACAAGCTTCAGTAAAGTGTTGAGGAGCACAGGCAGCAAACACAGGTGCTTGTCTTGTGTAGCAACATCCTCAGTCAGACCTGCCCAGCATCCCTGTTCATTTCAGCACCTTAGGATACCAGTAAACACCCAAATACTCACTGGGAGGGAGACAGCAGCTGAACTGCTGCAGCAGCTCTGAAAGCCTCGGCTTCAACCCTGGACTTCTGATGGTTATTTTTAGCCCGGAGCACAGTGTGACCCGAAACCCCTTTGTGCTACTCTGCCAGCTAATGTTAGTGGCTGTTTCCTGCCAGGGTGCACTGTACCCTCACTAGTACACTGCTTGCAAAGTTGTTCTGATCACTTCAGGAAAACAAGATATTTTACGCACTCGCACCTCAAGGAAAGATGATTCATTCCATGATGGCTCAAAACCTCATCTACAAATGCACTATTTGGACAAAATGGTAACATCTCCTGTGATCAGGGCTGAATGAGTGAACAGCTCATGGCAGTTGGACAACAAAGTTTGACAACCTTGTCAGAAGCCACATACTGATGCAAAAAGCTTCTTAATTATTCATTAGGTCATATCAATAAGTTTCCAGAACTTCTAGGAGGAAGCTACCCCTCCTGTTTTACAAGCACTAGTATTTACAGTGCAATCAGCTCTTCTGCTGATAGCGGTTCTGGCAAACTTTCAACACTTCTATTCCAGCCTGATGTGTCACTCTGGGGACCCAACTGCCTGTGTTCTGTGACAGCATTCTGGGAAGATGCACTACACCAAAGGGAACTGCTCTCAGAATTCAGGAAGATTTTCCTCACCTGTCCCAAGTCTTACTCCTTCCATCTGCACCTGAATGACATTTCAGCTCCCACCATCCCTTGACAGCCCAGCAGGTTCCTCACCAGAGCCATTCCTTCAGAGGCACTGTTGCAGCACCACTACAGAGAAATTTCACTTCCCCTCCCAGCCTCACCCTTTCTTTGAAACTACAAAGAAAGTTGAAGAGCTGTACAAAAGTACTTATTCTAGAAGAACTAAACACTTGGCAACAGAACTAACACCTAGAGACACCTAACATAACTCCAGTAAGAACCCTAAATTACAGAAGGCTGACAATCAGAAGATGCTCTTAAAGTTTTCTCTAATATCAGATGGATTTAGCTATAAATAGCCAGGCACAGGTTACTGCAATTTTTTAGAGATAAATGTGAAAAACAAATGCTTTTTGGTGGTTTTTTTTTTTTTTGGTTTTGTATTGGGTTGTTGGTAGTTTTTTATTTTTTTTTTTTGAGTCCCTGCTACCAACCTCAAATCTCCAGAAGGCAGCTAATTGGGCTGATCTGATTTGGCAGCAGCCAAGGAAAAATTCCCTTAGAAGGAAGTAAAAGCTAATTTCCACTATGATTTGCATAAGTTTGTCAAGAGCTGTTGCGGGAGGCCACGGTACACATTGCAAATGAATCAGCAGGGAACATCACACCATCAATACAGGAAGTTTCAGAATGGAATTCCCCTACTAGCAAATTGCTTAAAAAAGCTAGACTGCTTCTCTCATGTCAGACTCTGGGTTCTTGCCTGCCCTGACTCACAGCTGCTGTGATTTCCCCTCTGCATTTTAGGGTAACTTTCACCAGTAAGAGGCTCCTCATTAACAAACACAGCCAATCCTGCAGTTAAAGCCCAAGCATTTATCCAAGGTAAACTTTGCTGCAAAAGTCACTTATCAGCCTGGGTGCACAATAGGCCATTTTCCTTAGTGTTCCCAGAGCTGTGGGGAGGGTAGGAACTAGAACAGGTTCTCTTAAGGGACACCAGGCATGGCTTTCACTCTCCAGCCCTGTTCCACTGCCACTACCATTCTTCATTTGCCCTGGGATTCACGGGCACAGTAGCCTATGTCCCATCTTTTCTCAGAACTGTCAGCCAGGGCTTGGAGAAAACCACACCTGCAAACAAACCTCCATGCAGCACTTTCACCTCAGACAAACCTACTGCAACCCACATGGCAGCTCCACCCGCATCCAGGGTTATTTTTTATAAAATCTGCATACACAAACATAAGCAACAAAGGAGGCAGCTTCTGAGCTGCAACAGAAAAAAGCTTTCAGAACTCAATTCAGAACCTGGTGCGTTACATTTCAAGAGCCCAGAACTCCCGCTGCGCAGAGGTGGGGAACACATACTGCTGGGGTTGGGGTGAGGGCAAGCAATGCTCACCATTGTGGGAGCAAAAGTAAGGGTGAAAATTTGGGACATCACACCAATAAATATCCAGCCCTGAGATTCTGGATGCTTCATGGATATTGGGGCTTCTGGTCACAGTGTCCAACAGGACCTGCTCCAGCAACACTGGGACACATCAGATGCTGAGGCTGAGCCACCTGCCTTGGTGACACCTTTGACATCTAATCGTTCTCTACCTTGTACAGAAATTCACCAAAATACAAGAGGCACAATCTGGAGACAGGTCTCCAGTGGAGCTCCATATTACAAAGCCTTCTCTAATTAACCCTGTAATTATTTATTGAGCAACTTCCTGGTATAGAAACTTACACAAAGCCACTAGTTAAGAGGACAACTTCTCTTCAGTTATCCCCTCAGCGCCAGAGCACAGGAGGAAGTGTGTGTTTCAAAGGAAGCACTGCTGCCCTCATCATTGCCTCGTGACTGGTGGCTCTGGGCGGGCAGAACAGTGCTAAGACCGGCACGCATCGGCAAACGTGGTGCTCGTTCTCGTGAGAGCTGTGCGTGTTGGAGAGGCACCTTAGAAAGTATTACCAGCCCCCCTCCAAGCACCCAGAAGTGGCTGCTTTGAGCGAGCGACCCACAGTTTTTCGTCTCCGAGCTCTGTGCGCCTGGTAGAGCTCATGCCCAGAGGTCACACACCGACAGCCCCGCGCCCACCCCGGACGCACCTCATGGCCACGTTGCTGCCATCGATGACGATGGGCTTCAGGTTGTCGCTCTCCGTTTCTTCGGGGCCGGGCGCCGGGGACTTGTTGCCGGCGCCGCCCCGAGGGACCAGCGGGGCCTCGCTGGGCTCGGGCGGAGCCTCGGGGCCGTCCCGCTCGGCCGGGCCGTGCTTCACCAGCTCCCCGAGCACCGTGTTGGTGTCGGCGCTCAGGCCCAGCTTGTGCAGCACGACGCGGATCTCCTCCGAGGAGTAGCCGAGCTTGCGGAAGAAATCCACCTTCAGCTGCAGCTCGGGGCCGCACCCGGGCCCCTCGGAGCTCTCGCTGCCGCTCATCCCCGCTGCAGGCCGGGCCGCGGCCGGCAGCGCCTCAGGCCAGCCCGGGGCGACGCTGCCCGCGCTCATGGTTCCCGGCGGGGGACTCGCGGCCTCCGCTCACCGCCCGGACCTGCGGGGCGGCAGCGGCGTTAGCAGCGGCCCCGCACCCCGGCCNGCTCCCTGACACACGTTCCTTGCACTGCTTGGATCCCAGTGATGCAGGTGGCCGTGATTCAGCCAGTGGTGGCTTATCAGCCCGGGCGTGCAGAGGAGATAAGCGCTGTCAGAAAGCATCTCTCACTCACTAGTACCTGTCCCTTGCCAAGCGCTAAACCATACGTGCAGACTGTATGGAACTGCAGGGGTTAAAATCTACATTGTGAAACGTGCTATAACTTCACATCTCTGACTTCTGATTAATCATGCCTAAACAATTTAATGAAGGTAGTTGCAAATTTTCTTCCCCGAGGCCACGAACTGGAGCCCAACTCAGGAGTGAGGAACTCTCCCAGTTACAGGAATGCATTTGCATTCATCTTCCTTGTGGTTACCTCGAAACAATCATTTTTCCTTGTCTCTGGCCGTGTCTGAAACCGCACTGTGTGCTCAACAGTAACACACACACAGAGCGAGATTCAGATCAGAGATAATCCTTACTCAGTTCTTAAGTAGGTGCTTTCCCAACACTTCTTTCCCTTGGAATCTACTCCAGTTGGCATGAATTTAAGCATTGTTTGTGTGCTTTTGCTTCCAGACTAAAGTCTATTGCACCAGAAAGTATGGTCAGAGATGTACTTCTTATAGGAAATACCCCAAGGAAGAGGCACAAAGCTGAATCTCCTGATTTATGCAAAGCAGTGACAGCAGCCACACGGCTCTAATTTGGTGAAAGGGAAGCCAGGAAAGAGGGAGGCTATTGGCTTCTCCACCTGAAAAGTCAGAGGGACTCACATGCTGGTCACACCTCAAAGCTCCTCATGGGTGATTTTGACTCTTTTTTTTTCTTTTTCACATTTGTAAACTGCTTTGAATGGTACTTCTTATTTTTGGTACTGCAAGGGATATGGTGGAGGCTGCAGCTTCTGAGGATATGAAGATTCAGAGAACAAAGCCTTTGCTGTGATCACAGATGCACTGAGGCCCTTCACCACCATGTACAAGGCAAGAGACTGCTTCTTCTGGCCAGTGCCGTGCCCAGAGCAGGGCAGCTGCATCATCGCCTTTCTGCAGTGGGACAGGCTGTCAGCTGGCACTGCTGGGCTGCCGAGCGGGGCTCGCGTCTCCATCCCTCTGTGACACATCCGTGGCCACAGGAAAGAGGTGGAAGTCCCCATCATAGCACAAGAGAGCACTGGGCTGTTCCAAGGAAGAACCTGTGAGACCGAGGGGAGGACAGGGGCTGGCAAGGCCAGATGCTCTCAGAATGGTCATTAAGAATGGCCAGCAGCATCTCATCCTGCTGAGCTGGCAATTCTAGTAAGCAAAAAAGGAACTAAAGCATCCAGGGGCAGCAGGGACCCCAAGGTGCTCTATGACATCAGGAGCCCTGTCCCACGGATGGGCTCAGTCCCTCCCAGTCCTCCACCTCCATCCACTTCTCTGCTGACTCAGCATAAGCTTTCCTCCAGCCTGATTCCTTGTTAATGAACAAGTCTCGTAGAATCCTGATGTCACATTTTTCTAGAGATTACCACCCCCATGTCCCTGATTTTAAAGGAAGAGCTTGTCCTCTGGCAGAGCCTTTCATCTCCCACTCATACATTTAACACAGTCAAAATACGTGATATTCAAGGATCCTATTATCTGCTGATGAGGAAGAAGCTGGCCTTGAGCCAGTTCCTTAGGAAGAGATGCCAGCACTGTGCAACTCCTTGCTAACCAGCCACAACCAGGAGCCCTGTCAGCAAAGTGGCCCCGGACCTGGCTGCTTATCTATAGAAGCTCAAGGCAGCTAACTCACTTCTAAAAAAGGGCTACTTAAACCTCATTTATGAAAGCCTATGTGGGACCACTATGTTAATTAAAGACAATTTAAATGGCCTTATTAAGTAGCATTTGTGAGTAAATTAAACTGAATTAAGGCCACCTTAATTCTGAATGAGAATTTAATGCAGAATTTTAATGTTTTACTTTAGATTTAGGTAATTCAATTTAATTTTCTTAAGAATCCTGTATAGACAAACACTGAAAAATGAGGTACCTACTAAGGTACCTGCTCCAAGCTGAGCTTATTCCTTAGCTTCTCTGGGAGCCGACAGGGCTGGCACTGGCTGCCTTGGGATCCATGTATTTCCAACAGCTTTGGTGTCCTAAATGCCTTGCTCATCTGTGGAGTGACCTGATGGCTCATCTCACTTCACTCACCTACATGTGCTTCTGGTGATGAACTGAATTCTATCACCTGCAACTCAGAGACCCAAGAGGCTTGCAGAGCTGTCTCTGGATTTTCTTTTACAATGAGCAGTATAACTTATTACAGAGGACTCAGAACATTCTGGAATTAAAGGAAAAACAAATGATGATTTATGCCCTTTCCTTGGAAGAGGGTCACTATGCCTCCTGAGGAAAGCAGTAATGCTGGAAGCAAAGCTGAACAACATCCCTTTATGGTAGTTTGTTTTTAGAGTGCAGCCACTCAAGTTCATGGAGATGCTACCTGAGAGACCATCTGCTGCTCTAGCTGGCCTTGATAAAGAAGTGTCTGATGGCAGCACCATTGTGGGTTGCTGGAGTGAAAGCGCACCAGCTGAGCAAAGCCCCGGTTTGGACACATGCCCAGTGGGGGCACTGGGAGAAGGTTACTCCCACTCATATGTTGGGCAAGATCTCCTGGCCTCCAGGCGCTGGTGCTGTGTGCTGTAGTGATTCCAGAGGAGAAATGGAGCTTAGGTCTTTCCAGAAAAAAAGTAAAATGTAGCAAGGGAGGATCGGAGGAGAAGCTTATCAAGAACGTGCAGAACTCACGTCTGGAGCCTGTATACCTGCAGTCCTTGTCACACTGCTTGAGGTCCTCCCAGTGCTGCCTTCACTCATGAGTATGGGATTCCTGTGCAGCTGCAGACAAGTAGATGGATTTGTCTCTGAAACATTCTATTTTGAACTTATTCCATGGCTTTTAAGGAGATCCTCATAAGCAGTCTGCAGAGTAACTACTCCCTGAGTAGCCCAAGGGCTCCTTGCAGACCAGGCATGTTTCTGAGCTCTGGAGGAGAGTGCATACTTCCAAGGGACCACACCAAGGAAATTTATTTGGCTGTCACTGTGTGCCTGACTAGACATGGCCTTAGGTACTCCTCCAAGTAAGTAGCCTTGATCTCTGCCTTTGGTCTTAGTGATTGATGGCATTAAGTTATAGTTTCCTCAATGACAGATGGATTGGGCACACCTTGACAATTTTTTTCTCATGCACTTTTGTCAAGGGAAAGAGCCATCCTTCGAGGTTCTTTTGGGCTATAAATCTGTTATTGTTGAGGGCTGAAGTGACAGAAGCAGCAGAAACCTCACCATCACTTCAGCTGTTGCCAGGGCTGTGTGGGGGCTCAGCTGAACCTGGGAAAGCATTTCCTCCACATCCCTGCGCCAAAGCCAGGGGGGAACAGTCCCACTGTCCCTGCCCAGGATGCATCAGGGATTCAGTATCTGATGATTCCTCCCCTCTGTGATCACCTCGTCCCAGCATCATGTCTAGCAGCAGTACCCAGAGCATCAGTACTCCACCAGCACGCTCTCTGTTTTGAAGCAGCACTCCTGGCTCACCAGGCAACCTCAGATTCCCAGCAGCTAGGTCAAGAGCAGAGAGAAGCAACAAATTCAAGTAAAAAATAATACTGAGGAAAACCGCGCAATTGCGCAAGTGCCTGTGACAGCAGCATTTACTGTTTTGCTAAGCTCTTCCCAGCTGCGGCCTCTCTGCCGGAAAATGTCAGTAGTCCCCTTATCCAGAAATATCCCTGCCTGCTCAGCCCCAGTTTAGTTTGGATGCCGTGTCTGCAGCTCTGGATTTGCTGTTCTCTGACATGCCTGGGAGCATTCGCTACTTCAGAACTAAAAGAATAATAGAAGTTGAACAAACACTTCATGGTATTAACGTAAGATGTTTAAATAGACAGTCACAGAATATTTTATGCCATCCACAGCAATGTGAAGAGCAGAAGATTTATGCCTATTGCTAAGCAAATACCTCCTAAGAAGTCACATTCATCTGGGAAGTGGTTTCTGTTCTAAGGAACTGAAGGCAGAGCAGGAGTGTCTGCTCTTGGCACCCAGGAAGTCAGGGAGGGACGTGGCAGCCCCGCTGAAGTCCCAAACCCAGTGGTTAATTCCTGGACAACTCTGGGACCTTCTCTGCTAAGTGGGCTCATGGTGAATCTCTCAGAACATAGGCTGGGTTTCACCAATGCTTTTGCTAGGAATGAGAGGTCCTGGCTCTGATCACACATTGCCTGTCAGGAAATTCATTTCGTCCTTCTCTGGGCCGGGCCGGCGGGGTCAGTGCGGACTCCGGGCACGGGGCCGTGCCGCCCTGGGGCTGTGCCGCCGGCCTGCGCAATGCGGGGCAGCGCCGGCCGCGCCGCGCCTCCCACGGCACGGATGTGTGTCAGCGCGGCCGGGACAAACAGCCGGGCTCCGCTCGCGGCCCCCGTGATGTCAGCGCCAGCGGCCGGCCTGCTGTGACTCAGGAGCTGTCAGCGTGGTGGCAGGCAGGGGCCAGGAGGTGGTTCCTACCTGCTCAGGCTACACCTGGAGAAGGTGTTAACTGGCCCACGAAGCAGGAGAAAGGTCGTTCCCAGTGCCTGGCGTGGCCACGAGCGCGGACGAGGGCTGAGCTGTGCGGCACCGGACGGGAGCGCCGCCTTCGCACCCCTCGCAGCAATTGTGCAACGCTCACGATGCTGCCGAGCAAACAGGACCGGCCTCTCCCCCCGCTCGCACTGCTGTGGGAACAACCCAGCAAGTGAGGCAAGACCGTGCTTTCGCTCCCTTCGGTTGGGGATTTCCCCGGTGCGAGGCGTGTCGTGCTGGTGTGGGGCCGGAGCAGAGCCGGGCTCTGCCTGCTGCTGGGGAGATGTGGGTTTGCGTGGTGTCCGGGGCACGGGGAGCTCCCCAGGCACAGCACCCTACTCAGGATGCTGTGGCTGGTGGCTTAGGCCACTGCCACCCCCAGCCCCAGTCCTGGTCCTGCTGCTGTGCCATGGTGGGAGAGCCCAGCCTGGCCCCAGCCTGTCTTTCCACTTTTACACAACCGTGTGCAGGAGTGATGCATTTATTGCAAAACAGCTTCTGGAGTGGAGACTCAAGAGACACAGTATTCAGTGTGTGGGATCTGAGGTCTGTTTGTCAGACAGTTTCAGTTAAGACTCTCCAGTCTTAACATCCTCCCAAGCCCACGCACCTGATTCACAGCTGACATCAAGGAAAGGGGGCAAAGAAGTGATTGCACTTCTGTTTTGCTCTTTGGGACAACTACCCCTTTGCTAAGAATCACATTTGCTTTCTCAGCCTTCCACCTAGAGGCCTAAGCAAGGCTTTACACGTTAGTCTAAATGTGCTGATTTATTGTCTCAGCTTTGTGGAACGAGCATTTGGGATGAGAAGGATGATGTGATGCAGAGAGCCAGGTAAATGAGAGGCCAAGGCTGGTTAATGCCACTTCCAGTCCTGCTGATAAACGGATGTTCTTCGCTGGGCTTGTCTGTCCAATCTGATGTGCAGAGATGAAAACTTGTCCTTTGGTTTATAATCTTAAATTCTCTCTACAGTAACTAGTAGCAAATTCCAATTGCTCGGAGCAGGAGGTGGATCTGGTGTGCCTCACCTCTGTCCCTGCTGGCGATCCTGCCTCTTTGCAAACCTGGAAGAGCAGCACATCCTTCTTTTCCTCCCTGCTCCATGCAGTGTTTCTGTGAAGGTGGAAAGCTGCTCATTTACCAGCAATAATTGCATTTTAGTAGAAAACATTTTCGTGAAAACAGGAGGCTGGCTTTTGGTTCCCATTTAGGTTTGCTCTAACAGACACTCATTAATGTGCTGATGAAATTACGGGAAAAACCTGTGCATGCAACAGCTACTTAAGAACCATGAACAGGAGTGACCCAGCAGCTTGTTCTGACTCCTCAGGAGGTGCCGTGCCTTGCCAGCAGCCTCAGTTTCCGGGGTTTGCTGTTATCACATGCTTTGGGCTGGTCCCGCACAGCTGCAATCCCCGTGGTCCTGCAGGAGGGTCTGCGGGGCTGCCCAGAGCTTCCTGGAGAGGAATGCTGTGGGGATTTGGGGTCTGAAATTTCCAAAGAAATGTCCTTGACTGTTCCCGAAGGGAGCAGTTGAGCACTTGCCATTGCAGTGCTGCTGGGCTGGCTCAGTGCTCTGAGCATCACCAGGTGACAGTGCGATGAAAGACTCCTGAGCAGTACATACTGATCCATTTAACATGACAATAAAAAATCCATACCAATAACCTGTTGCGGCTTAAGGCATTTAAAAATTCTCTATCTTTTTGTAATTCTTTGTAATAATAATTAAATGACCTTTAAAATGGAAGTGGGTGGAAAAATTGTGCAAAGCTGAATAGCAATTCAGCAACTGCTGAATTGAAAATCAGGTAGAAAAAACTCACTTTGATGTTAAGGAAAGTGAAGCAGTCAAGTCTGAAGCTGGAAGTTTGTTCTTCATTTGTGCTGATTTACAGATCCCATTGGGCAGAATAAATATGGGATCACTGAGCACCCAAGGGATCAGCAAACACCTCCCCTTGCACAGGAGCTTCTGCTGGCCTCAGCTGCCTTGGTGCTCCGTTGTCACATCTGCTCCAGAGCAAGGGACAGCAGAGTGGTGACAACAAGTTTGCTTTGCCATGACCAGCAGCTGTTGGAGAGTGGTTGAACCTGCTCAGGACTTTGGTCCTTCTGAGGGTCCCTCGTGGGGAGCTGGTTAAATCCCCTGTGTGTGCTCACACACCAGGTCTGCAAGACGGGGCTGGAGAGGAGGGGTCTGGTCCTCTTCCCTGCACCCACCTGCCAGGCAGCAAACGGCCCCTCTGCCCTTGTTGCTTTGAGCACTGATGGTTTCACCGTGCCAGCCATCGGCAGGGCTGGGGCCACGCAGGGCTGGGGATGCACACAGCTGGAGGGCTCCTGCCTGCTTCACTGCAGATACCCAGAGGCGAGCAGTGGTGGGTGACAGAGGGGACAGAAGCACTGGCAGGTGACAGAGGCCAGGCCAGGCAGAGCCTGCAGCGTCCTGGGAGAGGAGCTATTGCTGCACTGCGCCGGCACAGCCTCCTTGCTGGTATCACCACTTTGCAGCCTTGCGCTGGATTTGATCCCTACAATACATGGGATTTATCTCTCTCACTTTCATGTGCCTTTAAGGAAACACCACTTTTTATCTCATTTCTGCTGCTTTTTATCATCACAAAGAGTTTTTAATGAAATGAGAAAGCGTCTGTTTCTGCAGGCTGGTGTGGCGTGGGTAATTTCAATATAAAACAAACAAGGCAGCTTTCAAAATTAAAATTTTATGTGTGGCATTTTCTCATTTAACGGAATGCACAAAGACGGGCAAAACCAATTAACGGGAGGTTGAGACTCAGCAATTGGTAAAATTAAACAACAGGACTCTGCAAATGGAATGATTTGTTCAAAGAAAGTTGGAGAAGGGGATGGAGAGGAGGGAGGAAGCAAGACTGTGATCAAAAATCCACCATCTCTTAAAAATAAATGCAGACAACCTGCTTCTTAACTCATGTTCTTTAGACGGGCTCCAGAGCCCCATAGGCTGGGTGGAAACCTTGGGGAATGGCATAGTCTGGGAATGCCAGCTTTGGGAGAGAGCTGGGAATGTCCCAAGTCAGGGCTTGGATGCTGTGAGTGGCAGGAGAGGTTGGCTCCCAAAATGTACCTGCCCCAGAGCAGCGGCTTGTGTCGAGTGCAAGGCTCCTCTAACGACCCTTCAGGAGAGGGCTACTTCCATCCCCAGATTTCCCTCTGCTTCCAAATCCCCTCCCACCAAGGAAAAAATCAGTTCCAGCAGGAGTTAAGCTGGAGACAAGAAGGAAACCAAGAAGGGGAGACTGGAGGTGGCTGAGCAGGAGCAGAGGCAGCCTCTGCCACCCATGTATGGCCCTGCTCCTGCACAGGGCCGTGATCAGAGAAACACTGTGGGGGCTCCAGATGAACCATCTTAAAAGAGAGGAAGAGTGGAATTAAGGCTAATCACTTGCTATCAACCATCAACCAGGGCTGTGCCTGCAGAGCTCAGGATTTACAGTCCCTGGGAGCCAACCTGAGCTGGGCTCTGATTACGGCAATCACTGCAAAATGGGGCTGGGGCTTATTTGCCTGTTTAGCTCATAATTTGTGGTGTGAAGTGCTGAATTATTTAAGGTGAGAAACTGTCTGGACCTTATTTGACTGGGAATTTAGGCCTGCTGGACTAGAGCAAGGCTGAGTCCTGCCTCATCACACAAGTGAGTCAAGATTTCTCTTTGGTATGCTGCCTTTTGCTGGAGCCACAGAGATCACAGTGGGAGAGTTCGTCTGCCTGGTGAATGAAATGTGGAGCAGCATTATTCCCTGTGCTTCCAGCTCTGGTTTCCACAGAGTGACTGATGGAGAAAGCAAAAATCACTTGCCAATGAGGGGCAGCAGCCATCCAGTCCTTGCACATGGCTCCTTGCATGTGGCTGCTCAGCTACATGTCTTAAAAGATGCAGTTCTTGCGGGGAAGAAGTTGGGAAGGGATGTGCTGAACACTTATGGCAGCCTGGGCAGAAAGAGATCATGCACCTTGCACTCACTTATGTAGGAGATAGAGCGAATGTGGCACTATTTCAGCCCAACACTATTTGTGGCTGACAGTCTGGAGGTGCCAGATGAAAGGAGGGAGCCCTAGGCCTGGGTCTGGAGAGCGACACCAGCTTCCAACCAGCGGGAATCACCCAGTGGCTCTGGCAGCCACTGTTTCAGCCTGGCCATGGGAGCACCTGGAGAGTGGCATAGGGCTCCCTGGGGCATGGGCATGGAGCAGGAAGCTTCTGTGTCTGGGAAATGAAACTTCACTGAAAGGAGAAAAGCATGGCTGTGGAAAGAGAGGAGCAAGCTGCCAAACCAGGTAATCCATCTCCAGAGCGTCTGCGTCAAGATGATTCATGTCTTCCAATTTACTCCCAGCTCAGATCTAAAGTAAATCAGCTCAGACTGTTCCCGCCCCGTGCTGGGACATGGTGTCAGTGTGGAGAACATCCCATCCTGCCCATCCATCTCGCTGGGCTTGCAGCTCCCAACTTTAAAGTGTGTCCTTCGCAATTAGAGCCAAACTGTTGGTTTGTTGATAGGTGACGGGAGGAGAGGAGGTGCCCTGGGAAGCAAGATGGGATGTGAAAAGGGATGATGAGAATGGATTTTTTAAAATATGCTGCTCAGTTGCTTTCCTGCAGCAAATCCTTCCACAGGAGAATAGTTCAGGAAGATCGTTATCAATATTAGTTCCCACCTGTAATAAGAAAGTTGTCCAAAGCCTTAATTACCTTTTAAAACTATTTACAATTCTTTTGCCTCCATCTGTGGCCTTTCTGCCGGCCCTGATTCCACACTGCCGCTGCCAGCAGCCTGGAAGCAGCCCGGATGCCACAGAGTGATGTGACCCGCAGGGAGAAGGGGACGTGGGAGCAGGTGGGGGCACCCCTCTGCAGAGCCACTGGTGGGGGCCGGGACGGCCCCTGTGGCCCAGCACAGCCCCCAGGACAGCCTGCACTGCAGGAGGAGCTGCAGCAACCCGGATTCCAGCTGTTCTCTTACACTGGCATCTCACACTTGGTGACAGCTAATTTCTGCCCCAGGGCCGGGGTGCTGAGGGAAGGCAGGCTGGGAGGTGCCGCAGCTCTGCCGTCAGTGGGAGCAGGCTGTGTCCCCCCAGCTGCTCCTGCTACCCACGGATCCTCTGCCGGAGGGATTGGACAAAGCAGGTTGTGGCTCCGCTGCCACCCTGCTGTGTCCTGCAGCCTGGGGGGCTCAGCCGTGGGGTCTGGGGGGATTTGGGTAATGAACAGCTCTGCCTGCAGACCTGGGAGCAGTGACACACCTCTGAGTCTGCTAACGAGCCAGAGACGTTTTAGGCACTAATTCACTTTAGGATGAGAGTGCTGCTGCTACTCAGATTAAGTATTTATCTACTTGTTTAATGCAAATCAATAACTGAATAACTGTTTGATGGGGCGGTGGCATTTGTGGAACCCCGCAGTCATTTGTAAGTCATGTTTTAATGCCTTTCTAATGAGCAATACTAGCTCCTCACCACTCAGCAGTGAACCCAAACACACCATCCTCAGGAGCTTTCCTTGGTGTTCAATCCACTCCTGCCTTCCAGTCTGCTCCTTTCCCTGTGTCAGAGCAGCTGAGGGGCTGCAAATAGCTGGCAGCAAAGCCAAGCCCTTGTGGGCTCTCAGCCCAGTATTGACACGGACTGGGAACTGCTTTAACTTGTCCTCTACGAGGTCTGTTCTTTGCAGGAGCTGTAAAAATTATCCCTTAGAATCTAATTTTCATTTTGCTTCAATTATTTTGTGCCAATGAGTTTGGAAATTCTTGGACAATGCCTGCCTGTCTGGGTAAGCTCTGCAGAGCTAAGCTGTGTGTTGTAGGCAAGGCCAGCACCTGGGTACACAAAGAGTCTGGGAGTTTCAAATCCAGGCAAGAGATGGACCTCAGGGTGCCATCTCACCCCTCTCCCTGCTCCAGGCCCTGCCCAGTTGGCTCTGATGGACATTTTTTGGGTAGTTCCCAAAAGGACTAATGAAGGAGACATTTTAGCAGCTCTCAGGCAGCACATCGTGCAGACATGGTTCTGGAGTTGTGCCTCGAAAGTGTCCTAGAAAGGGTCCCCAGAAGAACTAATCTCCATCTGGGTTAGACTTCATGTACTCCAGCCATGTTCAATTTGCTGAATATTTCACGTTGTTTTTGGTAGCTCTTAAAACTTCTCAAAAGTGAGAAGACAAAGTTTTCCATCTATTATCTTGGGCCGTTTTGCATCTGTTACCCCATGGCTGCAGTCCCAGTGCTGGAGGCACCATATGGCTCGCATTGTTATTAGACACAACACACACAAGGAACAGCAAGACTGAAAAAATGGTCTGGAATTAAAATTCACCTTATTGCTAACTGCAGAGTAAATGACTAAGCCAGAGGGACCAGGTATCACTGCAGTGGGCAGAGGGTGTTTGTTTTCTCTGCTTAAGGAGCCCTGAAGTATTTTGATATTGTGTCTGATTTAAAAACACAGGAGTTGCTCCACTCGTGGTGCAGCAGAGTGCTGCCTCATACAGCTAATGAGAGTGGCACAAATACCAGAGTGGTGAAACAGGCCCTAAATACTACTTACATTTTCCATGATTTGGGAAATAAGAGTGTTCTTGAAGGGAGCTCCTTCTGGGAAGTACTGACACAGTGAAAATAATCCACTCATGCAACAAACCTGCAATTAGAGAGGTACCTGGGTGAGTTGTCTGTCATCCCCCACAGAACATGCCAGGTTGAGCTGCTCCTCATCCTTGGCAGAACGTGCCTCAGCCTGGAGTAATGGAACTGAAACACGGGCGTCCCGTGTTCCACCTCTGATTCCATTAGCAGCTGCTCTGCAGTGGGGATGGACGGGTGTTTGTCCATCTCTGCAGTGAGGAAATGGGCAGCGGGCTTGACACAGCTTGGCGTGTGCTCAGGAACAACGAGTAGCCCAGACCCCTCTGGTCAGGTGTAACTGCATCAGCCCAGCCCAGCCCAGCCCAGCCCAGCCCAGCCCACTGCATCAGCCCAGCCCAGCTCAGCCCAGCCCAGCCCAGCCCAGCCCAGCCCAGCCCAGCCTGTCCATGCTGCCCTCTGTGCCTGGGACATGGTTCTCTGTGCTGTGCTTGAACCCTGAGCAGGCCAGGGTTTGACAACCATACGGCAGCAGTCAGAGGATGCTTCCCACTAATGAGATCTCTGAGGGTTTCTGCCTTCACCCTTCTCCACTCTCCTCCATATTTGCAGTAGCAGCAGGGCTGGCACTGCCATCAGCGTCTCCTGCTACCAGGCAGCTGCCAGCTGCTCGCAGGGGGAATGTGCTGTGGAACTTGCTTTGGAAGCTGAAATTCAGCATTAAAGGGTCTGCCTCCCTCTTTGAAGTTGAAGCTAAGAGCAGGTTAAAAACATGGCAGTCTGGGTGGGAGTACATGAGAACAAACTCCCGAGGTGTGCTGTCACTCTCTGCACTGGGACAAATGGATCCCAGCATCACATGGATCCCTTTCTTCTGATGGTACCCAAGTCCCAGTAGTTCCCTGTGGCACTGAGGGACCTCCTCGTGTCCTTCTCTGTCAGGTTCTGTCTGGACAGGACAGGGCTTCACTTGGATTTCAGCTGTGCTTTCCTGCACTCAATTTTATCCCTCTGCATGGAGGTTTTTTCGAAGACTTGCAACCTTCTTTGATCTCAGAACATTGATGTAAATATTGCATGATCCTGCCTCAGCCTCCAGGAAACCCAGATGTTCAATTGATCAGATCTTAACATCGTGTTCAGGAACCCTGAAAAGCACACAAAATAATAAACTTGTTCCAGCATGACGTTTCTCTGTTCAGGATCAAATTCGGGGTTTATTCATTGTTGCTGACAGCTATTGCAGGAAGCAGAGCACATAAATAAAGTAGCTGTGGTCTGGATCTGCATGAGCTGAATGCAACAGGTCACACACAATTAATATTCAAATCAGTCTGATACAGAGGCGTAAAACCCCCAGCCGGCCAGCTCACTGGGTGGAAAGCTGAGTAAGGCTGAGCCCAAGTTTTCCTAGAGTTCCTCATGCTGTTGTTTAGATAAGTTTAAATGAGCTGTGATTAAGCTAATTTCAAGCTAATTAACTCAGAAAGATATTCTCCACTTTTTAAAATTCTAAGTGGTTGTTCATTAGGAGTGAGCAAACGGGTGGAGGCTGCGTCACTGCAGCGCGAGGAGCTAAATGCAGCACGAGCAGAGTCATTACTGAAATACGAATATTTGTCATCTAATTAACTGACATAATTAATGGACTGCTATGGTACTGCTGCTGTGGGGACGTGTGCCCTCGTGCAGACAGGTGTGGGGCATAAGGTATTCGTGTCCTGACCCCCTGCTGCCCTTCCAGCACAGGGTGGGTGCTGCCAGGCACACCTGGGCTCGGCCCCGCGACGGTGGGAGCAAGCTCTGGGGACGAGGTGGCACTTGGGGACCAGCCCTTGGTCCCCCTGGCCCCAGGACAGGGTGCAGAAGCCTGTGTGGAAGCATCCCTGCTGGCTTGTGCACCCCCCATGTCAGTCTTGCTCCAAAACCAAGATGGAAAACCCCACCCCCGCCCTGCTCCTGGGACATTGCGATGCAGCTGCAGCCCAATACTGCCAGGGTAATGAAAAATGAATGAAAACAAGATTGGGAGGAGAGCTGGTGGGTCAGTCTGGGGAGACAGCTCTGTCTGTGGTTTTGAGCATGAGCCTGGTCATGTTGTTGCTGGATCTAATGGCTTTTGCAGTTCAGTTTCTGGCTCACTGGAGCATCACCTGATTGAAGGCACAGAGGAAGGACTGGGCCATCCCTGCATTGCCACAGCCTTCGGTTCAGGCTGAGTGAGCACTCAGGAGTGAGCGGTGCCGTGGCTGCCTCCCTGTCTGCAGTGGCTGCCAGGCAGGTGGCTGGGAAAAGCCTTTCAGGGAGTGTGGTCTGCAGGGACCAGGATCCCTCACCCACATGATCCCCCTCTGCCACTGCCAAACCCCCTCTGGGCTGGCAAAGGTGCTCTGGCTGTGCCTGGCCAGCCCCGCTCCCCTCGTACAGAGGCTGAGGCACAGCCATGTGCTGGCAGGAGCATTTGGTGAGTAGCAGAAGATGCTCAAGTAGGTGGTGACCCCTGCTTTGAAACCCCACAAAGTCATAATAAAGAGCATCATGAGTGCAGCACAGACATAAGCTGTGTATCATCATAGCTCAGAGGTTTTCCTTTCCTGCCCAGGTCATTCTGCATTGAACGGAAACCAGAGAGCTCTTTATCCTTACGTCCCTCTCTCCGCAGCTCTTGTTCCGTCAAGTGAAAAACCTCAAATCCTCAAGCAGGTTATGAAATACAGTTACAATGGAGTGAGAGGCATTAGACTGAAGGATTGATCCCAGCAGCAAAGCCATTTCCCTCTGCTGTGCACATATAAATGAACCTGGATTGTGTGTTGAGCGATGAGCTGCCTCCACAGATGGCTCTTGGCACGGGGAGGGGACAGGTGCACTCTGTGGCGTGTTCCCAGGATGCTGAAGCCAGACCTGCCCTCTGCATTCTCCTCTCTCACCCCTGAGAGGGGCCAGTGGGACCATGCTGCTCCTGGCAGGACGAGGGTGGCCCAGCTCTCCCTCTTCCCTTACTCTCATGAGTGCAGCCCCCTGCAGAGAATGTGGTGGCCCAGCTTTGGGTTTCCCACTGCCCAGGTCCTTCCAGCACCCCTCAGTGATATTACTGAAATTTCACAGTCATCAGTTTCAGAAATTATTTCTGAAGTTTCCACTGCTCTTGGAGCTGTAGTAATTTATCCCAACATTTTCCCCCAGGAGCAGCGGAGCAGAGCCACCATCGCTGGCAGCAGCTCCCTCATCTCCTGTCTTCAGACTTCTTTTTTTTAATAGGTACAAATATCACTAACACCTCCCCCCTAAGCCTCCTGCCCCTTTTTCTGTCCCAGCCAGGGAGATGGGAGCTCATCTCCCTGGAACTCTAAGAGCAGGATTCCTCCTACCTCACCTCAGGCTCACAGTGCTGCAGGGGCACAGTTCCTATGCCCAGGCTGTTAGCTCAGCTTAAATGGAACAGCATAGCAAAAGGTGTCTCCAAGGGGGACAGTAAATCAATGCTAAAATCTATTTTGCCTAATAATGCAATGATCTTTTCCAGCAAGAGAGAAGACCCTGTTTGGAACACACACCAACACCAACTGCTCCTCTCCAGCCTTGCTCTCAAGGCTGCTCTGCCTCCCCCGACCGGAGCCACTGGGTTTGTGCAGTGCAGCTCAGGGCAGGGGCTGTGCCATGAGCTCTGCTTACAGTGCTGTGTAGTTTGATGCTAATTTGAGGTAATGAATTAAACTTAAAAGTCATAATCTCCAGTTCTGCAATCTCTCATCTGTGGCTTCGAAGATTTACAGAAGGTTTAGTGCAAACTAATTCCTTGTGAGAGCTTGTTCTTGTGATTAGTAGTGATGAAGGGAAACGCCACCTGATTATTTTGTAACTTGCAGAAATGCAAAGAGATTTTTCTTCCCCATTTGTATCCCTGCCTGCTTTAAAGGGAAGCAGCAGCAAAACTGTGGGGGATGAGCAGGAAAACCATCCTAATTTTGGGTCTGGCATTGAGCTCCAGCATCTCCTGCCTGGGCAGACAGTGTTGCCCTACACCACTGCCTTGGGCTGAGGTAATGGCTCTGCTGGCATTATCCAGCCCCCAAGGCCAGGGCCCTGGTGCCACTAGGGATGAATGTCCGTGCTGAGCCCTGCCATGGCCCTTGCAAGTCCAAGGCCTCAGTTCAAAGGGGAACAACTCAAAAGCTTAAAATGAAGCAAGTGCTTGGTTGGGCAGAGATGAGATTTATGTATTACTGGCATTTCATGAGGGGCTCTTTGGCATCCTGTGAAGTGCAAAGGTCTGGCACTACAGACCCAGGAGAAACTGCTCTTCATCTGAATCCTGGCAAGATATGGCAAGTGACATTTCAAAGCCTCTAAATCTCACCAAGGCACAGGTAGGCTTCCTAATGTAAAATATTCAGCCTGGTGCCAGAGAAAATGTGAGAAAGACAGAAAACCCAGCACTGACAATGCCGGGAGTTAGAAGAGAGTCCTTGGAAAATGACTCAGTCGATGATATCAAAGTTCACAAATGTAAGTGTCTGAGAGTGCACTTTCCTGACAGCTGAACATTTCCTCCAAGTCTCATCATCTTGTAACAAATTAAAGGCAAACAGGAATTCATGAGAAGCAACAGTCTCAATTGTTATAGCAAATTGACTTTATATTATTGCTGGAGATGGAGCGGGGACAGGGAGCAGCTCCCTGAGCAGGGTGTGAGCATGAGCAGGGGGGCATTCATGCCGCAGGAGGGGTGGCTTCTGACATCCATGGCCAAATCAGAGCCACTGCTGTGGCATCTCTGTGTCACTTACCAGCTCGCCTCAGCCCACCATTTCTCCTTGGGAGAACTGTGGCCCTTCCCCGGTCGCTGAGAGTGGTGGCTCTGAGAGAGCTGTGCCTTGTCCCGGGACACCTGCCTGAGGCAGAGGCCAGTGACAGACCCGTGTCAGCAGAGCCGGATTCCTCCTCCCGAGGCCTCCCCCGCGCACTCCTCACTGCGGGGTCTGCCAGCACCTAACACCTGTGTGGGCAGGTGCCCAACACCTCCCAGGGTGGCAGAGCTTCTGTGAGCTCCTGTCTCCTGCTCCAGGCACCCCCTGCGAGGTGTCTGTCTGTGTGTCTGTCTGTCTGCCCATGCAGCTCCGGGGAGTTCTCCTCATCTCCACTCCAGCTTCTGTTTGTTAATGTGGTTCAGCAAATAAACGGTGAGTTGTGGGTTTTTACCATTATAAACCAGCCAAGATAGGAGTGGGTGAAAAATGACAGATGAGCGGAAACAAATCCTCAGAATCATAAAAAGATACCAGAGGGGAAAAAAAGGCTTTTTACTGTGATTGTGCAGAAAATCAATAAAGCCCCACTACAAGGCAGTGCTGCAGATAACAAGCAGATTATATCAGTTTTCATGGAACATATTGTTTGGCAGGCGGAACGCTCTCAGAGGCTGTAATGGTGCATCATAAAGTTTGTGTTGTTGGTGAGGAGATTTAAATAAAACCTAAATGCTGACATTTTGATGGTTATTATTTATTCAATAGCCTGAGACGTCAAATCTTGTTGTCCTCAGTTTTCCAAGGAAGAGAAGCTCCAGACAGAGCAGGCCTGGAGTGATGGATAGCCATTTCATCCCACACTTCAGCACAATCCCAGGTGGATATCCTTCCAGAAACAGGCTTGAGGGCAGCCACAGAGACACTCTGCCTTTGACAGAGAAAATTCCTATAGCAGAAATATCTACCTTTGCCCTCAGACATGCAGCCTACCTGTCCACGTGCTCCCCAGGAGCATCCCTGGGGCAGGCAGAGTTCCAGCAGCGGGTGCTCCATGCCTGCACCGAAGCAGCCACGCTCGCCAGCCCAGGCTCCCCTGCAAATCCACCCTGTGCCCACTGCGGGAGGCCACGGGCTGGGCGCTGACAGGACGGGCTAATGACTGCAGGGCTCTGGGGGTCACCCTGCACATCAAGTGATCGATGCCATGCCAGTGACAAGGGAGAAATAACAACCCTGAGCAGCCAACCTTTGCCCCACGCCTTGGTCACTGGGTGAACAGGAGAAATATTATTGGGGTTTAAAGTCAAATTGTTTTGCTCTACCCATGGAAACGCTGTTGTTTGGTCCCCACGGGATGCTCCTGACGCCCGGTGCCAAGTGCAGCCGGTTGCAGAGCGCTCACTCTTCTGCTAATTGCAAAGCTAATTGTTCTTACTGCAGAACCCATTATACTGTATCGTTATACTGCAGTTAACGAGATGTTTGGATTAAATGGCTCACTAAAAGTCAATAAAAAAAAATTTGCTTGCCTATTCCTTTAATTTTTCAGATGCAGTGTTAATTCACTGTTAATTCTCCCCGAAGGCCTGGATTCATTAAACTGCTTATCACAGGACTAATAAATATATATATATATATAGTGCAAAGGCATTAAGGCAGAACCCCAGAGCAGTGAGCAAAGGGGATCAGAACGCCAGAACAAGGGATCAGAACCCCAGAGCAGTGAGCAAAGGGATCAGAACCCCAGAACAAGGGATCAGAACCCCAGAGCAGTGAGCAAAGGCGATCAGAACCCCAGAACAAGGGATCAGAACCCCAGAGCAGTGAACAAAGGCGATCAGAACCCCAGAACAAGGGATCAGAACCCCAGAGCAGTGAGCAAAGGCGATCATGACCCCAGAGCAGCGAGCACAAGGCATCAGGGGGATGTTGTACAGTGTAGGTATCAAATGGACACATGGCCACCCTCCAGAAGGACCCCAATGACAGCATTAGGCAACTCCTGTCCCCTGGCAGGGCAGGGCAATGTCACACTCTGCACTACAGTTGGGGAAAGGATGGCCTGGCTGAAAACATCCCTAAATGGTGGGGGGAGATTGCAGAGGGAGAGGGTGCACCAGCCTTGCCAGGACGCACTGTGAAGGGCACCTGGGGAGAGGCAGGGGGTCACGGTGCAGTGGGGACACGGTGCAGTGGGAATCTCCATCCCTGGCCTGATCTGGCTCTCAGCTTGTGCCAGCACAGCTTGGAGCCACAGGACAGGTTGGTGACCGCTCACCTGGCCTGGGTCTCTGGTGGGCACTGCCTCACTGTAACCACCATTTATCTGGGTTGACTTGCGTTTTCCTGCAATTTCTGCCAGCAGGATGTCAGCCTTTCGGGACACAACAGAGTGCATCAGGAGCAGTATGAATATATCTGTTCCAAAATTGTATGGAAGAGCTCACAGCACTTTTAGAAAGGATCCCAAGCATCTGAATTCTGAGCAGAAAAATCTCATTTCAGCCGTAATGATCTATAAAGGAATAAATGCCTTTTATACTGGCTTGTCTCGCAAAAAAACCCCCTCCTTCATTTGTCTCATTGTTGTGCGTGCTCCATGGGATGCTGCCCTCGGGTTTCCACCCAAGCTGGAACAGAGCTGGAGCTGTTCAGAGAACAGCCAACACTGGTCCCGTCTCGAGGAGGTTCAGGCCAGGTGGACAGGGGTGGGTGAGAGTTTTCTGCACAAGAAGCATTTTCAAGGGCAAACACAAAACAATCTAGTGAATACTGAGAAAAGTTTACATTGAGTGAATGCGTAAAGGAAATCCTTTAGTCTCACTTCCCACTTTGCCTGGCACAGGCTCCTGACATGCTGCCAAGTAAGATATGACAGAGAATTATGCCTTCAACTATGGACAGAGGAGGGAGAAGCTGAAAAGCAGAATAAAGGAGCAGCCACTCCTATTGCCTGACACTGCGCTGTTCTTGACGGCTCAATCAGCTACCCCGAGCACAGAGAGATGGGAGGACTTCTGGTGTCACTGATTCTGTTTCCAGAAAGGTGTTATTGCTGTTTTTAAGCCCACTTGCCAGGCACCAGCCTTCCCACAGCTCAGTCACCAGGGCTGCACCGAGTGGCACAGGCTGCAAGTGTCCTCCGTGCTGGCACTGTCACAGTGGGGCTGCACCAGCACTGCGGCTCTGCTGCTGCCCCCCAACTCCCACCACTGCCCTGACACTCCTTGGGGTGTTCTGGGCTCCTTTGTTCTAGGACAGAGCTACCGTCACTCTGCAAATGTGCTCCAAGAAATGATGGCACCACGCTCAGTGCCAGCGAGGGCCGTGTGTGGGGCAGCGGCTACTTCAAAGTGAGCAGCAGAATAGAGAAGATGACAGGAATCATGAAAGGCACAACATGAAATGGGATTTAATGGGAGTTCAGAGTCATTACCTGGATCAGAGTTAGGCAGGACACAGCATCTTCAGCAATCAGCTGTGTGCACAGAGGGGGACCCCTCCTCGGAGTGCTGGGTGCCAGGTGTGGGTGCCAGGCACCAGCATCACTTCACTGGCCAGGAATTCCCTTACGGAGAGACCCTGACGCTGACAGGTGAGGAAGCTCCAAAGCTCCAAAGCCCCAAAGCCTCCTGCCAGCGGGACTCTGCCATGCCATTCACATTCCCCACAGGCACATCATCCATCCTTATCACACTGCCAAGAAAAAAGTTCCTGTTCCCTGGGACTAATCCTCAGTCTCATTAAGAGCAGGGCTGGATTACTAAATTTTTAACCAGGGGAAGCTCCCTGGTCCATTACTGCCTTCCTACCACGTTTATTAAAGCAATAACTTTGTTTTTAAAAGGGACATGTTTCCCCTGAGCTCTCTCACACTTTGGTGTCCTAATTAAAAAATATAAATTAGGGATTGAGCAGGTCTCCTGCTTCAAAGGAACACAAATTGGGTGACTTGAAATAATGGGGAAAGTCTGAACACAAAATACTCTGAGGTGGCTCTGAAGACAATGGTGCCTGAGACAAGAGGAGGAGGAAGATGGAGGTAGAGCAGCACACTGAGGCCCTCATTCACAGCTCTGCACACTTTAGGGAAGTTCTGATTAAAATTTCATTACCTCTTTCTTCCACAGAGCAGAGGGGCTCTGCAGGCTGCTCTGTCAGCTGGCACTGTCCCTGCCCCCAGAGCCTTGGAGGAGCAGCTGCTCCTGTGTCCCTCGCCCCACATCCTTCCATGCTCTGCTCCACATCCCTGCCTTGGAGTTTTTCATCCCAAATCTGAGGGACAAGGATGATTCTGAGGTCCAGATGGGGCAGGGGCTAACAAGGTGACCTTCCTTTGTGCTGTGCTGGCTTTCCTGCTCTGGGTTTTGCCTGAATTGGTCTTACACTGGACTTCTGTAAGTCCAGAAAAACGGAATTTAGTGTTTGGCCACAAATGGAGAATTCTGGTGGTTTGATATGATGTGCCGGTGAAAGCACAATAAAGGACACTCTCACACCTGCTAGGGTCAGCAGAAAGGAGGGAAAAGAGAGAGTTTATTTACATTTCACATATTTTATAAGATTCTCAACTCCACAAGGGATTGGAGGACATGCCACTTCCTCCTCAATCCCACTGGAGAAAAAAGATGCTCATCAAACTTTCTCTTATCACAAAAGGAATGAAAACAGAATAGACGGTTAAACAAACATCAGCTATTATTTACATGAAACTGTGTGAAAATTCTTTGACTCCAAGTTTATAAGAGAAGGCTTAGCAAAAAACAGGACAACAATACAAAGCTGTATTTTTTCTTAGGTTCCCAGGTACATTTTCATATATGCACTCATACATATCCACACATACATGTGCACATGAACCCCTCCAGCTCCTGGCCCCTGGCAGTCCCACCCAGGCCAGCAGCTCATCCATAAGCATCGCTCACATCCACCTTCAGCTGACAGACGTGGCCGGACCTTGCTCTGTTATCTTTCTGTTTCCATGGCAATAAAAGTAGCTTCTGATAATGGCTATTTCTTAAGTACTGTGAGGTCTGGTAATTTTAGCAGCACTATAGCACAGACTTCAAATGGTCAGAGTTGCTCAGGGCCGCTCTGGCTTGGGCTTTGAATTGCGAGTGGAATTTGAGCAGGTCCTGGAGTCCAGGTGAGGTTTTTCTGGTTATTCTTAGCTTATTCCTTGTGCGCCTGTTCCCAAGGGATCCACAGGACTCTGTTCAGTTCCAGGCAGGTTTTGGGACAGGCGTTGTTCGTGATGTTGGTGTGACTGCAAGAAGCTGCCAGCTCACCTGTCACCTGAACCAGCCTCACAAACAGCAGCTGATTTAATTATTAGCGTAAAAAAGAAATAATGGCCCCTATTCCCCAAAGCCTGTGATACAGCTGGGTATAAGTAATGCCCAGGTAACGGGCACTGATGAGGATGAATTGACCAGAGGATGAATTCCAGCTCTGCCTGGATCATCCAAATGACCACTGACTCCATGCCCTCTCCCTGCTCCTCTGGAGCTGCATGTTGTCTCCCCAGGAGCTGCCGACCGGGTGCCTGCTCACACACCTGCCCCTCTGTTCTGGCTGTGCTGCTGCAGGAGTCCTTTGCCAGGCCCGGAATTCTTGGGGGGAAACATGGGACCAGGATCCTGCTCCTTCCCTCGGCTGCTGTTCATCCACCCCCTCCTGAGGCTTCACTTGCCTAGACCCCCAGTCCCTAAGGAAACATTGCTGGCAGAAAGAAACATTCCATTTCCCCACGTTTTCAGTGCCTAGTTATAACTTTCAGAGGCAGCTCCATTCCGGGAGCGGGCGGGTGCTCTGGCACAGCCTCGCTCTTCCCGTGCTGTCCCTGGGGACAGACGGGGACCTCACCGGCAGCACCTTCCTTCCTGACCCACGGGCAGTAATTTAATCTCCAGATCTGCCGAGCTTTGTCCTGACCTGGAGAATCACATTCCTCCTGCTCTCAATAAGCCAACCTTTAATATGAAGTGTGAAACTTCTAATTTAGTGTCATATCAAATAATAACTGTCGTGTTTAAACTGTTGCTTGTATTAGTCAAACAATCACAGATCAGAGCCAGAGGCTCCTCGTCTCTCTCATTACCACTGACTTGCAATTAATATTTATAAAGCTGGAAGGATTTTTCTTTAAAAGGGAATTTTCAGCTGTCCTTTGGATTCTCAGACACAGGCTGCAAAATTTATAGGCTCTCCTTCACCTTCACTCTAAGAGAACAAAGCTTTTCATCTTACATATTTATAATTTTAGTCTGTAGGGACAGAAATGAAGCAAAGCATGGTGAGAGGTGGCAGAGCTGGGAAGGGGAGGGAGGAAGCCAATGGGCAGTGACAGGCACCAGCAGTGATAGGCGCTGGCAGGAATGGGCAGCTGGTGAATACCAGCGATCATGGGCTCAGTTTCACAAAGCACACTGGAAATGCCCCTGGATTTGAGGAGGGGAAGACTAACTTTTGGAGCATTTGTTTAAAAAAATCAACCAAAAAATTTCCCCCTTTGGTGAAAGTTTTCATAATTTCCCATTGTAAAATCATTCCGATTTATTCACAATATTCCTGAATATCTCATTGAGAAACTGAAATTAAAATATCCCAATAGACTGTGGCAGAAACCTTTGCATAAATATGATAGGATTTTCCCACAGTAATAAGTCCCCAAGGTAAAATATATTACAGAAGAAAATGTTTCAAAATAACTGTTCCCAATTAAAACTTCACCAGGGTTTACACTTTCGAAGTTTTGTTTTTTCCAGCATCATAAGCATAAAAATAACACACCCAGTCCACACCAATTGCTCCCAGCATCGACAGAGCAGGAGCCACACATCGCCCTCTGTATGAGACACTGAACTGGAATGGCCAAACTCCCTCCCATCATTCCTCACTACATTATTCCCTTGCATTTTAAAATTAATAGCAATAAAACATACATTAGAATTGCAGAAATCATGGAAATGTCAAACATCTCTCACTCGTTTTGGTGAGAACTTTGTTAAGTACCAAATGCAAATGTGCAGCTGGTGCCTCTGACATTTTGGTTCCTTTGCTGGCACAGGCTAATCAATTCAGTTTCTAATTTTAATTTTATCAGCAGCAAATCTTGGATTTTTCAGGCTCCCATGTAGGCCAACTAATTTCTAATCAGATTACCTGGGTTCAGACGGGCTTTGTCCGCGCTCTCGGCAGCGCCAGGAATCACAGTCCCCCAACCTCCCCGTGGCACGTGGAGTGCGCCAGGTCCTGAATCCACTCCTGGTCCTGCTCCTCTCAGCGAGGATGCAGAAATTAATCCTTTAGGGGTGGAGAGGGGGCAGAGGAGCAGAGGAGCTCCCTCCTCACCTCCTGCACATGCCTAGCCCACAAAATGTGGAGCCCCAGCCTTCACTGTGAACCACGCCGTGACCTCAGTCCTTTCTGAGATGTTCCACTGTCCACCTTGGGGAGACCCATCCGTGCCCCACTGCCCAAGGGAAGGGCCCTGGGCATGTCCTTTCCCTGGTCCCAACCCTGGTCCCTTCCCAACCCACGACCCACAGCACTGAAAACAAAGCCCCGTTTTCTGCTGAAGAGGAGCCCCTGAGTCCCTGAGGGTGTGAGCACAGGAGTGTCAGGCACTCGCTGCTGGGAAAGCTTGTGACACAAAATTACTGAGTTTTCAGACCTGCTCAAATAGAGAACAGAATTGGAAACAAGGTTCCTTTTGGTGTCTCATCTGTAATTCAGCTGCTGATTTTAAAAACCATCGTGCAATGTCTAGAGGGAGTTTGTATTTAGTGCCGTTTTAATTTGTTAAGCTTTTTTTACTTTCGCCTGCCTTTCCCTGACACAGGGTGTCATTAGTGCAGCAATTAACCAACCTGGCAACAAAACACGTGTGATGAGCAGTTGCTGCATCCCAGCACTGACTGATTTCCAGTTCCAACAGCCACAGCCGTGGCTGGGTGTGCACAGATTTGTACATGCAGAGACCTCTGTGCCTGATTAGCAAGTGGGGATGAATCGCAGAGAAAGCTCCATTTGCTTAAAGAGCCCTTTAAAAAAAAACATTCTTAAATATCAGTATTAGCACTTAAAAGAAGTATTCCCTAAAAAAAAAAAAATTGCATTTTCAGAACAGGGATGGCAGCCAGGACAGACGGAGAGGGTCAGGGCTCTGGCCCCTCTGCCAATATTGTTCCAGCCGCAAGGGAAGCAGCCCAGAGCACATCCTTCCACTGCTCCAAGGTTGTAGCTGCTCCAGCACTATCTGCAGCCTGTAGTAATCTCCAGTCTTTAATCTGTAAAACAGACAAAGAGCTTTTCCAGCCTTTCATGTGCTGAATGACAGGCCCCACTCTCTCCCCAACATTTCCTATGACTCACTCATTACAAGCTATTTTAGAATGTGCTAATGACAAAAAATACATTTTGATCTTTACTCTTATGCATAAATAAAGAAACTCCCCTTTGGGGTATTTGAAAAGGATTTTATCTCTTCCTACCCCATGTCCAAGGGGCCCCTGTGTTCTGCTCTGCAAAAGGGCTTTAAGTTTTTACACAGAAACAAGAAGGACTCACCCAAGCTGTTCATGCAATAAAGTTTTCACTCCAGCTAGGGTCAGGGACACAAGCCAAGCAGGAGAACCAAATCACTGATTTTATCATCGTGCAAGGAATTTTTTGCCTGTTTTGTGAGTTGTCCTGTTCAGAGACTTTGCTCTCCTCCCTCCATCTGCAGCCACAGATGAGATGGAATGAGAGGGAAACCTGTCTCCATTTTCCCAGCTCACAGGATAAGTGGAAGCAGGGGAGCCGAGATGCTGAAATCCTGCATCCTAATGTGATGTTGCTGTGCAACCAGAGCAGAGCAGGAGCTGCTGCGAGGGGCGGCCCTGGGGAGCAGAACCTGCACAGCACAAGTTTCTCTGTCCAGGCTGGTTCTTCCTCCCCACACTGCTCCCTCCAGGACAGCAGCTGCTGCTAGAGCGAGCCTTGTGCTTGTTTTGCCTCCTCCATCTATCCTGGTGGGCCTCCCATACATTCCTTATTATTCTGCCCAACATCTGTTCAAAATCTTTTTCTAATTCCTCACTCTGCTCCTCCTTGCCTGACTCTGGATGTAGAGTTAAATTCTTGCGCAGACCCTGGGCACGAGGAACTGGAGAGCACACCCAGTCCATCCCCTGTGCCCAGCATGGGGCGAGTGGATTCTTTTGGAAGGTGAATCCTGCAGCACAGGTTCCCTGTGAGAGACCAGGGCAGCTGAATGAGCCTCACAGCCCAACACTCAATGCCTACCCAGGGCCACCGTGGTGGCAGCTGCTCCGTGGCTGCCCAGAGCTGGCTCCTATCAGTGGGCATTAAATAACCTTAACATCAACTTCTCAAAGGACAAAGTCAGTGCTGAGTTGTTCTGCACAGACACAGGTGCAAGTGAGAGCCAAACACTGCCCCGGGTTTGCAGAATGCTTTGGATCTTCTGGAGCAAAAGGGAGATACAAACTCCTGGGTGGATGCCAGGTGCTAATGGTAAGCAGATGGCAGGAAGACTGCTGAGAGAGGACAGGTTTATTTACTTACTTATTCATTTATAGAGCGTATTTTGGGAAAAGAAAATTAACATGACTTTGTACATCTGCACCCAGAAAGAGCCATGGCTACCTGTGCCTCTCCTGCTCTCTGTGTTTATCTGCTGGTGGATGAGGATTGGGTCCTTCATCTCCAGCACAGTTCTGCAAAGCTGGGCTTGATCTGAATGCAGAGTTGGGATGTGAAAACTAATAATGAGCACATTAAAACTACAGCAACGCACACTGAGAGGGGCCACTCGGCTGCCTCAGGCAGGAGCAGCTCTGTGTCACCAGCCCCAGAGGTGTTCATTGCCCCCGTGAGTCAGGAACCCCACAGCCTCCCCGCTGACTCTCCAGCAGCCTGTTCTCACTGTCTACAGATGACAGCCTCTTTCAATGCAAGTGCTCAGAGTGAGGACCGGCTACAATCCTGCTCTCTCCTGTGGATACAGAATTGCTGCTTGCAAGAACTTTTCTTGCTTCTTTCCTCTTTCATGAGAGACTTTTTTTTTTTCACAGAAGCTATCAGTAGAGTTCTGTAAACTATGGACACTTGCAAATTGTTTTTAGTACAAGTAGAGAAAATATTTTGGATATAGTTCGACCAAACACCCCAGAGGGATGGTTAGGAAATTGACCAATTAAACTATGAAAAAATTATCCTATAGAAGAGCTGTAAAATAATTAAATAAATCAATCCTGCTGCACAATCCCTGCCTGCTGCATCTCTCTCTTTCTCCTCTCCGCTCCGGGAAACCACGATAAGCAAGACTACACTCTCCCAGCTTCACATCCCTCTCTGCTTGTGCCCTCATGAGAGACCCTTCTATCTCATTTCACAACAACTCCTCTCTGCCTCAAAAATGTCCCCAGTGACAGGAAATCCTGTGCCACCTCCCAGTGCTTTAAATCTCACCTCCAATACTGGAGTATTCCTAGAATAGCAGGAAGCCCAGGCACAACAACTCCTGTACCAAGCCCAGAGCAACCCAGGGACCCTCAGGGCAGCTGGCCCTGACAGCGACCCCAAAACAGCTCATGGGGGGTGTCAGAAGGGCCTGCCCGCATGAGACCACTGGGGCCTTGTTTGGGTAAAACCTCCACAGCACACAGAGGTGATGCTGGAGAAAACCACTCCAAGCACCTGCCCTTGCTCCATCTCGCTCCCCCAGTGCTGCTGGCGGAGGCATGAACAATTTTGCCTTTCAACTTGAATTGTATTACAAAATAATTAACAAAAGCTCAGGAGTTACTTGGCACATGTGCATGTCTCTTGCACTACTGCCAGTGTCCTTTTGTCCACTGGCTTTTGCTGGCTGACTGTCATGGAGCTCCACATCCCTTCCCTTCTCCGTCCACTGCGTGACATTTCTCAGACCACTCGGTGAAACCACCTCAAGCCCGATCTCAGGCCCAGCCATCCTCAGCCTCGGTGACCTGATACCTTTAGAAACTGGGTTAACAGAGAGAGATGGCAGAAGGGATGGATCCAGCACTCCAGGATCCTGCCCTGTCCTTCCCAGTGGGGTTTTCTCCAAGCACTGTGGGGGAAGGTGGTGGTGATGCCCTGCCCAGCCCTGGCACCTCTTATGGTCCCATCTCAGCTGGGAAGGTCTGGGAGTGCCAGTGCTCAGCAGGACCAGTCCAGCTGCCTTTGCACCATTGCTAATGGAGCTTTTCTTCCTCTCTCCTGCTGTTAGGAACTAGCATTAATAATCTCTCTCCCCTCCAGGGGGAATACAAAACAAAACCTCCCTCCAGCACATGCCACCTCCACCGCACTCAGCCCCACTCCGGTCCCCGCTCCGGTCCCACAGAGCCCCGGCAGTCTCCCCATCCCCCTCCAGCTGCTGCTTTGAGGTGCAGAGGGGAGGGATGGCTCCAGAGGGTGGTGGGAACCCACCCCCTCCTGCCGTGCCTCCCTGCAGGTGGGCATGAAAGCTGGGGTGGCAGAGCCTTTCCGAAGGAGCTCATCCAGAAACCACAGAAAATGATTTTGGGAGCCAGGAGAGGAGGAACTGGGGTGGGGGAGAAACATGGAGCCTGGCAAACCCTTGTCACCCATGGCTGGGAATCCAACCCTCTGCCACGCCGAGCCAGGTACCGCTTCGGTGGGTGAGCCACCCTCTCATCCCGAAGCCATACCTGGTTCCCACCCTGCTCTCACTGTACGGTTTTTCCCCTTCTTGATGAAAAGAAGATCTTTTCTGATTGAACTAATTACGCTGATTGAATTTCCTCCCTCTCTGTGTCTCTGAGTGCGAAAGGTTTCCTTAATTTGATGGGGGTAATTGTTATGCACACACTGTCAGATGTTAATGCAATTCTGTGATTGACAGGTAATCAGCACATCAGCTGTACAAAAAGAGTGAATAAGTCTGTAATTTTATTTCCCCTGATTCCACTGTGTGGGATGGCAGCAAAATCTAAATTAGCAATCAGGGAAGGCAACCCAGCTCCAGCGCGAGCTGCTCCAGCCCAGAGGATGGCTGTGGCTGGGATTGCAAGGGCTCCCTTGGCTCTGAGAGACCCAACTGCAAACACCTGGCTCGCTGCTGAGCCTCCTGCAGCTGCCTCGCACGGGGTCGTTTTGTTCATTTGGGGTCCAGACCCAGCAGTGCCTATGCCTGCGTTCCCAGGGCAGCATTTGCACACAGCGTGCACAGCTCCGGCAGGAGCAGGAACACGCTTCCTACAGAGAGAGGCAGAATTTCCTCAGAAACCTCAATGTACCCCTAAGTTCTCCGAGAAACCCGTGAGCCATGTAGAGTCCCCGGGCTCTGCTAGGGGCGAATCTGCACGAGGCTGTGGCTCTGGAACCATCCTGGGGCGAGAGCTCACACTGCCAAAAGCTGCCTCCAGAGAGAGCGAGGCAAAGGAGATAATTGCTGTCCAGGCGCTCCCCTGGGCTCACCTACAGTGGCGGGGAGGGAAGGCAGCAGCTTGGAGATTTTCACTTTGCAGCTTCCGTCGGGCTGGCAGAGCTGAGCGACAGAGGGAGAAGGAGCCCAGCGCTCCTGCCAGCACCTGACAGCGGTGCCTGGTCCGTTTACTGCTTGTCAGCTGCTGACGAGCCCTAGACAGGCAGGAAGGAGGAATGCCAAGAAATTCCTCCAAAATATTTTCAGAAGCTTCTTACATTCCTTCTTTTCTTTCTTTAGTAAGACCCTGATGTAATTTTTTCCTTATTTTTGAGCTTGAGTCTCAGGATATCACTGCACAGCAGCTCTGAGCAGACACGTGTACACACAGCGATTTGCTCTCGCTGTCGGGGCTGATCTGCGAGTGTCTGCACACACGCTCCGGGCACAGCCTCCGCTGTGCCAACGCGGCACCGGGTGCGCGGTGAGCCTGGGGACCCACCCCAGCGGGGTGAGAGAAACGCACAGTGAGGAAACCAGCGGCCATTCCCACAGGAACTGCTCCCCCCCTGCTCCCTCCTCGAGCTGGAATTGATCCACGGTGGCTCCAACAAAGCCAGTGCCCCGGGAGCGGGCGCTGCTGGAACCTCCTGCCGTGGGCTGGCAGTCACAGCCCCGGTCTCCCCGGCACTCACCAACCCCCGGAGCTCCCGGAGGCAAAGGCCAGAGGGCCGCCCCTCCCCGGTATAAGGCAGGGCTGGGGGCTTGAGGACCTCCAGCTCAGGGGCGGGGATGGGTGATGGCACACAGCAGGAAAAGGGAGAGGCAGAGAGACCGTGAGCAGCCTCCACGGAGCGCCGGCATTAACATAAAAAAGGGTCAAATTCCTCGTGTGAAGAGCTGGGAGTGAATAGCTACATTTACCATTAGGAGGATTTATCCGAAATACTTAAAATCCCTTTTGGAAGGATTTTAGTCTTTAGGAGGCTGGTTCTCTCCCCCAGAGCGTGCATAAACCGGGCTATTCAAGGAAAAAAAATCCGTGCTGATTGGGATGCGGAGCGCTGCCCTGCACTTCAATGGGATTGAGCAGGGGATGCGCCAGCAAGGAGCTCTGCCCATCACAGAGATGATACGGGAGACTCAAGGAGCTTAGTGGTTCTTAGGGAAAGAAACAGGGTGTGAGAAGAGAAGATTAGGGCAGGACCTCTCTGTAGTCAATAAATCCCAAGGAAAAGCAGAGACCGCTACACTGGCAGAGCTCGCCTTCTACTGTAGAACATATAAAGCACCATCTCCAGCTAAAAGGATGTTTGACACCGGAGAAAACCAGGCTGATATTTTTTATCCAGCGTAAGTCACATGCAAAATAAATGGCAAAGGGCGGCAGCAGGAGCAGCTGGTAAAGACAGATTAAAAATCAGATTCAGACAAGCATCTCCAGGCAAAAAAGATATTTAGGATTAGGCTGCTAATTTGTAATCACAGATGGGGATGGGGCTGTGCTGTCAGGCAGTGTATACAGGCTGGAGGAGGAGCACAGGCACTGCGTACGGAGCCAGGAGCGGGGGATTGCGCCAGGAGGAAAATGTCCGCATCCAGGAGGAAAATTCCCATGTCCAGGAGACGGAGGTTCTTTTGGGAGGAGCCCGAGCTGCTGCACTCGAGCAGGAGTGTGCGGCGCCCAGGCCGGCGGGCGAGCTGCCGGAGCTCCCTGTGCCAGCAGAGCTGCGGGAGCGCGAACTGTAGGTGGCAATCGCATCTTGCGATGGGAGGGAGGCGAAAGCTCAGTCCGCAGGCTCTGCCCGAGGACAGCGAGCTGGGGAAGGGGCTGCACAGCCGGGGAGCCCCCAGAGCCCCCCACTGACTTGCTCACACCCCGGGAGAGGCTCTTCTATCGTTACACGCTCGCTGCGCTCAAACAAAGAGCCGATGTTACTTTGTTAGCAGAGGATAATTTCCAGACAGCAAAACCTTTTCCTCCGGCTGCGGAGCTCTTGCAGATTTCGTTTTCCAGAGGCAGCCGGGTCCCGGACAGGAGTGGCCCTCTGCGTGCCGTGCACACACCAGCTCTCAACACTGGGGACATCGAAGAGGTGACAGATTGTTTAGCAGTTTTCTATCACCAGGCGCTACTGGAAGCATCTCTCGCTGCCACCTCCCAGAAGGTGCCACCTCAGCGCCCTGCCTGGACAGGGGCTGAGGACAGCCAGGACACCTCTGGGGGGCACGTGCAGGGCAGGACTTTGCGGGCAGTGCCTGAGGTGGGGCAGTGCCTAACTCGGGGTCCAGCACAACCTTGGTGCCACCAGCTCTGCCCCCGACCTGGTCACACGTGTCTGTGCCGGCCACGTGGCCGCTGCCTGCCCGAGTGCTCCTGTGGCCGTGTCCCACGGCTGGTCCGTGGTGTCCCATCTCGACACGGCGCCCTCACCGTGACAGGTGTGGGAGTGCTGAGCGCTGCCGTGAGAGCCGGCCGGCTGGGACAGGCTTCTAGCGACACTCTCCTCCGACCGTGCACGCCCGGGACTGCGATGGCTCCGTGTGCCCCCAGCGCCTCCTGCCCAGGATGATCCCCCCGCCGGCAGCCACGCGCTCGGCTGGTACAGCAAGGGCAGCAAAAGCACTGGTGGTGATCTCTGTCCACTCTCACACCTCTGTGCTTTCTCTCCAGAGCTCATGTGGCATCTGTGCTGCTCTGCTCTGGCATAGACACGCGTGTGCTGCTCCTGACAGACACTGTGGGGGAACCTTCAGGGTCTGACACCTTTCCCTTCCCTTTAAGCTCCTTTTTCTACCTCTCATCCCACAGTTCATCAGCTACACCTTTAATTTAAAGAAGAAAACCCCAGATGTTTCTGAGCATGTCACACCCTGAGTCACCCCACCGCTGGAGCGGCACACACTGCCCCAGGCAGTGATGAAAACTAGACCCAGGAGCTATAAATCACTCCTGTTTGTCAGGCTACCCAAGCATGAAATAGTCTCAGCTGCTCCAAGGGCTGCCAGACCCGGCGCTGTGGGATGTGGTTCTGCCTGTGCCGGCAGCCAGCGGCACCTCCCGCCCTCGGCCAGACCTGGCTCCGCTATGGCCAGGCTGGGTTCGCCTCTAGGTAGGCAGCCAAGTGCTTTGGTTCTGATCCCATTCCCATGCCTAACGGGAGAAAGGATTTCCTCTAAAATTATTTGGAGTGAGTGGCCAAAGACCCTGAATTTTTCATCTCCCTTCCCTAATCCTGAAGAACACCTGACATCAAACCCCAAGGGAAAAGCAAACACTCAAGCCTGCATCTCTGAGCTGAGGAAGCTGCGAAGGAAAATATTGGCTTGAGAAAGTTCCGAGGGAAAATGTCCCGTGAGCACCAGCAGCACGGTGCTGAGGTGCTCAGGAGAGAAGGGGCAGGAATGCTGGAAGGAGCAGGGCGGGAGTGACAGCAATTGCGGGAGTGTCCAGCCGGAGTGACCTCAAACTGCAGAGGCATTTGGGCACTAAAAACCTGTGTCCTGGGGCAGCTTCTTAATTCCCTGGTGAGGACCCGAGGTGCTGAGGCAGCCCCGGGGACACCTGCAGCTGGTGACAGCTCCTGCCAGGGGCGGCAGCTCCGTTCGGGCTGTGGGACACCCACACCCCTTCGCGGGGGCTGTGCCATCGCAGGGGGCTGCTCCGTGCTGGATAAGGGGACCCCAAAACGCAGCTGCCACAGCTCGACAAGCCCAGCGTGAAGCAGCCAAGGCAGGGGGGAGCGTTAAGTCCGTTCCTGGGATTTTAATAGCATCACAGCACTCCAGCACATGGATAAGAGCCTCGGGTGAGAGTCAAGTGTCATCCAGATGGTTTTCTCTGCCCTGCAGCACCTCGTGTCCTTTCCCTGCCTCGCCCCCAGTCCTCTCCGAGCTGACTGCCTCGGGCTAATGGTTTCACTGCAGGCAGCTGCTCTCTGCTTTCCATTTCCACAGCAGGAATTCCTTTGCATCCCCCAGACCTCTCCTCCCTGCCCAGGAGCGAGGGGCTGCCATGGCTGACACTGGGTACAGCTCTGAGCATCCTTCCCAGGCAGGGCATTGTCATACCAATAAAAAAACAGGAATAGAAGCAGGACTGAAGGTGCTCTCTCTTCTCTAGTTCCTCACCTGACGTGTCTCTTCCTAGGGAGGGTCCTGGGCCAGCGAGGACCCACCAAGCTCCACTGAAACCATGAAGGATCTTCTCATTTGTGGCTTCTGTGGGTCCAGGTGTCAGTGCTGTAGCAGGCTGGGGGCACCAGTGTGACTCCCAGTGGGGAATTCTGGGTCCAAACTCACAGAATAGGGAGCTGCTGAAAACAGAAATTCCTGGAAGCTGCCCCTTTCTTCAAAATATTTAGAATTTTTGTCAAAAAAAGGCTGACAGCACCCAAACTGACTCTTTTGGACTGGGTTCTCGTGCTCTGCAGTTTTCAGCCAATGTTTTTCAGTGGGTTTTGGCAGAAAATCTTTGGGTTTTGACAGTTGTTCTTTTCTCAACGACAAGCTGACATCTTCCACGATATTTTTTTTAGAATATCTGAGTTTTGGTTGTTGGAATTTGACTCGAGAAAAAAAGAAACTGATTTTCACAAACTCTCCAGTAATAAAAGTGAAATTATCAGTGGTCAGGATGATCCGATGTGTTGGGCCACTGGGAGCTGCTGGGAGAGCTCGGGCAGGGGAAGGGGAATGGGGGACAGAGCATGACCTTCCCATTCTTCGCAGCCAGGAGCACCAGATTTACTCATGGCATTTCAAACACTCATGTTCCCATCGCCTTCTGCCTCCAAGGCTGCAAATCTGTTGATTCCTGCCAAGGCCTGCAAAGAAGCGAGCGGCTTTCTCAGAGTTCTCAGTTTCTGCCCCAGCTCTGGGGTCTCCTCTGGTCCAGACTAAGCATCTCTGAGCTTTTCCTCACACTGACCTCCCTCCATAAATCAAGAAGGTATCAGACATCTCCACCTGATAAAAACAAAGAGTTATTCCCCCAGAGCACTCCTGGGAAAATGCCCCTTCTCTGGCTCAGCTGTACATGACCAAAGCATCCAGTTTGCCCCGTCACCTCCCAGGACTCTGCATCCCCTGAGCTCCAGCTCCTGCCTGACCACCCATCCTCACCAGTGGGGAGCAGATGAGCCCAGCTCAGAGTGACTTGACTGTCACCCGTGCGAATCATCAGCGTTAGTGTCGCCCTGACATGGTTCTTTACAATTTACTGCATGTGATGGACTCGGGGAATGTTGCTGTTTTAATTACAGTGAGATGCCAGGCAAGATTGGTTATGCAAGTCAATAAATCACTTGGCTGCACTGATTAAACAGGAGTAATATTTTGAATAAGTGACTGTCTCAGAAACGATCATTACTGTATTACATTATCATTCTCCTCTGCATGTATATTGCAAACAAAATTAAATGGAGATGTCAAGTTGCACAGAGACTAGACACTAATTAAGGCAAAAACTATGAGGCCTTTTTCCCTTTCTCCAAAGGTGAGACTGGAGCAATGACCACTACAAGCACTGGCCAGCCAGTGGCTTTTCCCACCTGCTCTCTGGATTTAGCCCTCACCCGCCAATGAGGCCAGTGGCTCCTGGGCAGCACCCACAAAACAAGTGGACAGATGGAAGGAGGATTAGAGGAAATGTTCATATCAGGCAGAAAAGAGATAGATGTCCTTACACCAGATGAATGCTCTGCCAGGGAAGGGGTGTGCTCTCCACGGCTGGAAGAGGAGCCCAACCTAATCCAACCCCACCCCAGCTGACTTTAGCCAAACAAACAATCCTTGCAGACACACTGTGTGTGATGGCCCACATTATAAACAAGGTGAGAGACATGATCCAGCGATCCTCCCCAGTCTTAAGCTCTGAAATGATGAATTATATCAGACATTCCAGGCGAACATTATTTATTTGATCTGATTTTTACAGATAATTAATTTTTCTGAAAGTACCTACTGGTACCTTTAGGAAGCATTGGCATGTTCGTTAGATTTATAGCTCCTTCCTGGGTAATGATTAATACACGAAGAGTCTGAGCCCCATCCCTGCGAGGAAGGCAGCATCTCGTGGGAGGGATACACCAAGTGAGAGAAAAGCCTGTGTTAAACTGAATTCTCAAAATAACCATAACGGTGTGTCTTAGCTGGTTGCCAGAAGACAGACAAGAGAATATCATCAAGGTGAAATACTTTCTGATGAGCATCTTTCATGCTGCAGCGCCTCAGCCAGGCGCAGGAAAGCTTCCAGCTGACCTGAGGTTAAATCTCACATCAAATAGTGAGTTTTGTTCCAGAGCTCATCAGCCTGCTCTTGCTCCTCCAAAGTATCTGGAACAAGCTGTGGGGCTGGCCTGACTCCAGCGGCTTGGCTGCCCTGACCTGCCCCCTTGGCAGCCCTGCTGTGCCCCTGGAGCTGGCAGGGCCGTGGCCTCCCGGACCCTGGTGTCTCGGCAGGGCTGAGCCACGAGCGGCAGCCAGAGCCGGCTCCTCCAGCCCCTGCCAGCTCCAGACTCATGTCCTGTCACCACCTGCACGAAATTGATTTTTTAGCACCGGGCAGATGGGTGTTAAAAGTCAGGAGTGCAATTTGGGGGGTTTGCAGCAGCCTGGAATGGTTCCTTTATCTACTTTTTATTACTCCAGCTTTTTGAGTTCCAGCTGACACATGCGGTAGTCAGGGCTGCTATCGGTTACTGCTGCCTGTTCCTGGCTGCTGATGTTTCCATACCACAAGCCTTTATGTGGGATTCAGGAGCACCCGAGTGGGTCTGCACTGCCTTGGCTCACCTTCACTACCATCTTCAGTGCCATCAGCATCCACATCCACAAATCTCCCGGCATCTCCCTCAGCAACCCAGGGATCTCCCTCCTGTCCCCAGCTTGGCTCCCTCCCATCTCTTCTGCCAGAGCCAGACCCTAGACACTTCACATTCCTCATGCCCATGCTGCAAGAATGGGGTTTGTTTCACACTGAGGGAGCCCTGACAGAGCTGGAGCAGACCACTTCTGCTTAGCATCAAATGGCATTATCAATGAAAAGAGAATTGTGATGAATAATTTCCCCAGAAATTGTTCGCTGGAATGACTGATGCCCCATGGACTACCAGCAACAGAGATGAGCTGCTCCTGCAGAGCAGGGCAGCAGTGCCAAACTGCAGGTGAAAAACGCTTCTCCTGCATCACAGTTATTAAAATACGGTGAATTTTTAAGGCAATTCCAGCGTCATTCATGCTGACTTCAGACCATGTCTCATTTTCCTTGCAGCAGTGTTCAGAGATCTCCAATGTGCTACATGCTGAGATTTTAACATTCATTTCCATCCATTTCTCTTTCTTTTCTCTTGCCTTGTGGGGCTTAGAAAGAGCCAGGAATGTCTATTCTGTGTCACAGGCTGCACTGCACATCACCACAGCTGCTCCAACAGTGCAAACACTTGGATTCCAGCCCCAGGAAATGCGTACATGGGTCAGGCTGGTGCTGCTGCAGCACCGGGGGAGGCAACACCATGACTCTTGCACTGGGATCTGTCCCCAAATTTAGTCCCTGCCTGCGTGGTACTGCCACAGGGTCACCCCAGTGAGGGACGTTCTCAGTGAGGAGCCTGACATGCTCTGCTGATGTGGCAGTACCTGGCTACAGGCAGGTTAAACATTTGGTGTTGTTCAGATCCATCGGAGTGCTGGAGAACACAGGACAACACCGCAGGATGGCAGAGGTGAGGGTTAAACCAGTCTGACGGTCAGCCCTGGCTCTGCAGAAGCGTTTATTCATGGGAGAGGCTCATTTAAGCTTAGTTCATGCAGGATGCAGCAGCTTTAACAACCTAAGTGGGATATTAAATAATTCAAGGAGCACCAGCAGCGCAGTGAGACCCCTCGGAAGGACGATGGGAAACGCAGCCATTCATAAAAGCACTTACAGGCCTTCACCAGCCAGGCAGGGATCCAGGCAGCAGCCACAGCCGAGGGAATACAGGGACACGTGTGCTCGCACCGCTCGAGCCGGACACGGCCCTGAACCTGCTGAGGGTCTGTGCTGCCCTGGGCCCGAGGGGCAGAGACCACCCCACCAGCCCATCCCAGCCGGGAAATGCTGCCTCCCTGCCTTTGGTCCTGCCCCGTCTGACAGGTCTTGGCTTGCAGACCCTTGTTCTCGCCCTAATTGGCTTTCAGGACTTACTCCCGATTATGTTAATCTCCTCAGGAAAAGCTGTTCTCCAGGTTGTTTGTGCGTTTACACCTAAGCAGCATTTGGCAAAGCAAGAGCTGCTGAGTGTCAGCGCAGGCGGGCGAGCGTGCTGTGTGCCGGCATACGGCCCCCAGGAATTTTCCGGCTGAGAAAGGGGAGCGAGAACCCGCAGAGACAGGCGCTGCGTGGGGAGAGCTGCCGGAGCCCGGCGGCACCGCAACGGGGAGCCGGGCTCCAGCCTCTGAAGGGATGGTGGTCCCAGCACCGGGGCTGGGGCTGGGGCAGGCTGCGCAGCCCTGGTCCTTGCGGAGCAGCAGGCGGGTCCCAGGGGCGGCCTGACCCACGCACGGCTCAGCTCCCGCGGGCACGGAGGGGTCCGGCGGCCGGGACTGGGGTCCCGCGGGCGGTGGGGCAGGGGCGCAGCCTGTGGGGTCCAGGATGCCCAGGGACTTCCCCTGCCGGACTGGGGATGGGGGATGGCTCCATTCGAGTGGGAGCAAAGCCCTTGCGGGGCCAGGAGAAGGGACGAGCTCGGGGCCGTGTTGCAGGTCACCACTGTCACGGGACAAGGTGCACAGCCCCAGTGAGTCAGGTGGGTCTCAAAACATGCTGGCATGTCCACTGTGCTGGGAGGGAGCTCAGAACTGTGTACCCCCTTCCTCCTTGCCCTCTTTTGCCTCTGCCTCCAGCCTCAGCTCTGCAAGGGTTAAAACGTAGATATTGCCTTTCTGCTCAGTGAACCAAGTGATAGGATTGCAGTTAATGGTAATTTGAACATGTTTGGTCAACTAGAAATACATAACTAGATTGAAACATGAAAATGCCCTACGAATTTATACAACTGCTGCATTTGAATGCACTCAGCTGTTAACTTCATTGCAAGAAGGATGGGAGAAATAATTTCCAACAACCCACACTTTTTTATTGAACCTTTGCAAATAGGAATAATATATCAAACATATCTCTGTGTCTGCCTCACACCTACAGACAGCAGCACGGCTCATGTATGAGTCAGCTGCAGCGTTCGGGATCTGATAGCAGAGGTTTTCAGATACAAAAGATCTCTCTCTCATCTGACCTTGTTCCTTTGATAGCTGGAGCTCTCCCAGTAGTTGTGGGCACACAGACACTGTCTGCTTCCCCTCCCTCCCAGCTAAGTCAGGGACCTCACTCTCAAGTGTAACTTTGAGCTGCACAATGGCCATCAGGCCACCCTGCTCAGCCATTCTGTTGCTTAGAGAAGACTGCCGGTGTCATGACCACCTGAAGAACAAAGGATCTCAAACCTCCTCCCCACTTGTAGTGGCCAGCAATCCCAGCTGGATACAGTCCCTTTTTTCCAAGAAAAGCATCAAAGAAATGTAAGCCCCGGCTGCCTATTCCCCAGCCTCCAAGGAAGGAGGTGGGAGTAGCTCTAGCTGGGATCCCACATGGAAATTCATTCCTGTGCAGAGCTAGAGGCACTGGCTGGGATGCTCCTGCCAGGAACTGTTCCTGGTATGGTTTTTCAGACCTCCCATCCCCTCCGATCAGGTATCTCTTGTTCCCTGCTGGGTCTTTTCCCTGCCACTTGTCACGTGCCCTGGGAGGGAGATGGAGCTCTTGGATGGTCCATCTGAACAGCCCTCACCAGTGGGTCCAAGAAGGAAAGAGAGAGGATGGAGTTGGGGCACGTGGTGAGGCTGGGGCTCAGCATCCCCCTTGCTCATCCGCTTGAGAGGTGGCAACTCAGTGAGTTGCCAATAAATGCTCCAGCTTTCATTATTTAGACTTCACCATTTTCTCTTCTCATCTTGTTAGAGGGTGTAATTTATGTTGTGTGTGTCCATTTACCAGCCATTATATCCTAAATGAAAGAAGAGACAAAACATATTCTCTCTTTAAAGCTTCCAAAATAGGCCTGATTAATATGTCCAATTGATTGTTCAGCTGTTCTACTTGCTAATCTGCAAAAACTAATTAGACAAGTGGGAAACCAAAATACTGGGTCATTTCCATCGTGTGCTAATGAATGTTCTTCGGTTTAGCAAATGTTTTGTTTCTACCATGGAAAAAGAATAACACTGGAGATGGATCTGGCTGCCATAGCGAGAAAGCTGCACTACTGGTCAGATCCATAATTGATAAGTCTGAGTAGACTGGCCTACAAAAAAATAAGTATTGCCTCTCTAAGAAGCCTGTGTTTGGGGCCAGATGGCAAACGAGCTTTCTGGGTTGAATCTATTCAAAAAACGTGGCAGATTAAACAGATTGCCAAGCTCATAGCCCTTCTTGCCCTCTCACATCCTTATCCCAGCTAATAAACACTTTTCACCCCAAAGACTCCTTTCTGAAAGAGTTCTAGAGGGATTTCAGATATTCTGGAAAAATCCTCTCCTTTCCTCTAGACTTCTCTTGGAGATTGCTGCCTTCAATTTCCTATTTGCAATTTGCTGCCGAATAAGTAAATTTGCTCTTGGTGTTGCAATTTGGAGTGTCTGCACATCACATCCTTAATTTTCCAATTACTAACAAGGCTGCTGGGATTCATGCGAGCTCAGGTCTTTGCTACTTTAAAATGGGCACCTAAAAACAGGGACACTAAAAATGGATAATTCAGGTCAGAATGAGAAGCAGAGAAAGCTCTGCAGGATGTGAGGAGGAATTTGTCTGCAACCCAGCAGCCAGGAGAAGCCAAGAGCTCATCTCCAAGTTTCAGTAAGCCACGGAGAGGTAGTTGAGATGCAAATGTATGCACTTTGTAAATAACCCTTTTACTGCAGGTTAAAAGCCAGTTTCTGGAATTACATACAGAGGAGACAATTAGAGCAACTCCCGGTCTGTGACTCGCGTCAGATCAGCACGTGTGGCTCAGCTCAGCAAAGAGCCCTGATCAGCTTGATCCTCTCCTGTTTGATCTGGAACTTACACAATGAATATCTAATGTCTGCGTGCTCAGTACCCAGGACTCCTTAAACTGAATAACTGATTCCATTAAAAGGGCATTAGCTCTGTACGCTCATAATTAATCTCCTCGAGAGAACTAATAGTTCAAAAGACTCACATGGAGCAAGGACATTTTACATCACACAGCTCGTTTTTCCTAATTGATTAATTTAAAGCGATCTCTAGAGCCACGTTCTGTGGCACAGAATCTCTTCACCCCACACACGGGGAAAAATAAATAGCCAGCAGCTATACCCCATTCCTCGGGTCCTGGCACAGCGGAGCAGGAGCACAACTGTGTGGAGTTAAGAAAAGACGTTCAGAAGCCTGAGCCTGCAGCACTCAGGGACAGCTCGGAGCAGCAGCCCCCTCCTTTCATCCCGCACCTCTGCTCCAGCCCCTGGTGCTCTCCTGCAGTGTTTCAAAGCCGAGAGAGCACTTTAAATACCCTCGCTGCCGAACTCTGCCCTTTCCCAGGCGTCTTCTGGAGAGGAAGGGATCTTAGCTTCAGACACAGCACAGCCAAGGCTGAGGCAAGGAGAAGGCAAAGGTGACAGCTCTTGCTTGCGTCAACTCTGCAGCGCCTGCCTGCAGTGTTTGCGCCTCCATATCCATGACGTTTTCAATGAACCTCTTGTTCTTTCCCCACTGCCAAGCCATGGAAGGCCCTGGCACACCTGGCAGCCTGCAGTGTCCCTGGGACCCCATCTCCCTGGGGCTGGCTATTGCTGGGACACTGGGCACTGCAGGGATGCTGGATGCTGCCGGGATGCTGCCGGGATTCAGGCTGCTCAGGCAGCTGCTGCTCTCACTGTCTGCTTTGGTTTGTATCAGGGAACCCAGCACTGCCTCAATCTGGTCATTTGCCAGCTGTGTGAGGAGTGAGGAACATCAGTCAGGTAGTTTTCCAGCACTGGGGATGCCAGCAGAGGGATGAGCCACGGCAGGGCAGCAGGGCTGCTGTCCCATGCTGTCCCTGACCATTCGGCAGGACACGTCCCCCTGTGGCCACCCCGCTCCTCCTCACCCACAGCCTGTGCAGGGCTGACAGAGCTGCTGCCATGCCAAGGCACAGTGGATTTGTGCCCACACCGCGGGGGCTGGGGGTAGGTGGGGGAAGCAGGGAGAAGGGGCTGCATGCCAATGCCTCAGGATGCTGCCCTGGTTCTGCCATGCCGAGGGCTGGAGCTCAGGGATGTCGGAAATCCAAAGGGCTTTCTCCTTCACAGAAGGGGATGGTTTCCTTCATCATTCTAACAGGCTGGAGGGCACTGATATCTCCTGGAAATGCCAGAGGAAAAATGATCCACAGGAGGAGGCAGTGGAGAGGGAATTCCTCCTGACACGCCCCTGCTTGGGGCTAAACTCCTGTTCACTGAATGCCATCTCGCTGCACTTCCTGCTCCTCACCAGACCTCACTTCTATCACGAACACAGAGCTCTGTGTCGCTGATTATATCAATTACTTCTCAGAACATGGTTTTGCTCCCAATCTGCTTCACTGGATCAGTAAATAGAAAGCGCTCTCAGAGAAAAATGCCCTTTTCTTAGAACTGGCAAAATGCTGTGGCTGCTGCTGAGAGAAACTGCCCAGCGTGTGTGGTACAGCAGACACGAGGCATAACTAACCACGAGTATCATCAGCTGAATTGAAAACCATCGTGTTTGCTGCTGGAAGCGAACATTCCTGCGGCGTTCAGCCACGGCCGACCCCGGGGGCTCATGGCACTGGCTGTTGCCATCATGCCCAGGTTATTTCATTAGCTTCTTATAATCTGAATTAAGCAGCGATGTGTTTTCCTAAATAGTGAAGCCACAGGAAAGACAAAAACAACAAACCCAGACCTCGAAACAAGTCTTTGCTGCTCTGGAGATGCTGACGAGGTGTTGTAGCAGGATCTGCTGGATCCTGAGGAGATCCCCTGTGAGAGCCAGGGCTGGGAATGCTGCTTCACTAGGAAGGCCTCAGATTCTGCGAAACAGCCCCAAAACGGGCTGGCTAAAAGCATCGACTGCCCCTGCACTGGCTCTCAGATCAAGTGTGAATAGTGATGGGATGCCCTTCACAAGACCCTGTGGACCCACAGCGAGGCAAACCTCCTGCTGCACCTGCCCAGCCTCTCCTGCTGCACCTGCCCAACCTCTCCTGCACCTGCCCAGCCCCTCCTGCTGCACCTGCCCAGCCTCT
>VYXC01009944.1:166453-209136 GCA_013397175.1 Platysteira castanea
TGCTCCCCTCCGTGCCCCGCATCTCTCCGTGCCCAGCATCCCTCCGTGCCCTGCTCCCCTCCGTGCCCCGCATCTCTCCGTGCCCCGCATCCCTCCGCGCCCCGCAGCACCATCCCGCGCATCCCCAGCTCCTTGCTGCTAAACTGTTCCAACCTGTTCTGACCCCGACACCCTTCAACCCCCTCTCTCATTTAACCAGAGAGATTTCGCCTCAAGGAGGTGACAGCCCCTTCATCCCAGACCGAAGGGGTGAGGAATTGCTGACCCTGAGAGTAAAATGCTTAAAATCATTAGTGACTGCTCTGGCAGCAGCCGATTACACGCAAATTTCTGTTCGGTTATGAATTTAATCACAGTAAATGGTTCCGCTGCTCACTTTGGGGGAGCTGATGAAATAAGAAAATTCAGTTCTTTTCTGAGTTACATTCTTGAAAAGCAAATCTTTGGCTCAAAGTGAAAGTTTAATTTAATTACAAGATTACACTCCCTTGTACTGGAAGAAGCAGGGCTTCCTTAAAAGTGTCAGGAGAGCAGCCATGGCAAAGAAATAGCCCCATGGCTCCCAGGCTGCCATTCCCAGAACCCAGCCCGGAATGGCAAGAGCCAAATAAAAGGAAAGCCCTGCAGTCTGCTCTGGCTCTTTACTCATCAGCTTAATGTGACTGAACAAAGGAGTAAATTACCCCTTCCTTTATAGAAATCTCTGTGGAGGAAAACTTTAATTTGCTGGATAAACTACACCTTAAAAATTGCTGATCTTTAAACACTGGTTTGGATGCTCCTTGAGCATTTCCAAGGATGGAGAGCACACCTCAACACAGAGCCCTGGTAGAAACTGGGTGAGGACACCAGAATCAGTAGGTCATGGGGGCCAGCCTTTGCCTGTGGGTCCCACCACTCCTGTCCTCTGTGGCTGGTTAGAGATTTGATTTTCTTTAAGGCACCCAGGCTCCTCCTTTTCACATTAACCAGCCAGATAATGTGATGGATTTCACTGCTCCACAGGCCAAGAAAGCTGCGCTCCTTCCAAAAATGTCTCAGAGCTACATAAAACCATCATCAGAAAAGGTAAAAAAAGTCACAAACAATTATTTATTGACTTATAGTTTAAGAAAATGTTGTTTCCTCTCACTACCAGAATAAAACGAGATCCAGGCTTTAATGCTATTGCTCCCACTCTTCAATCAATAACTTCCACAATAACTCAGCCTCACTCACCCCAGCCCACATTTCCAGCCTCATTTCTCAGTGCTTTTGACGAGCCCTGGAGAATAAAAGGATGCGGAATTACACCGACCATATTATACACAAGTGATGTGAAAAATGCCTCAGCCTCTGGCACCCAGCTGCTCGCTCAGTCGATAAATTCAGCAGTGGTTTCAGCTTCTTGCAGGGGCCCTATCACACCTGGAAAGCATAATTTCCTTCCTCAGAGCAGGTGTCTGGTGGGAGGGGATGGCTGGAGGGTGCTGGGCCCCGCCCGCCCCACGATGGCTTCACCCACCCAGGTCCCCACAGTGCCCAGAGCTGGTGCCGCTCCTGGGCTCGGCCTGGGCACAGTTCTGCCACACAGAATCCTCAGCCACGTGAAACAGCAATTTCTGACTTACCTGGCTTCAAACCTGACACCCGTCAGGAGAGCCTGGCCCCCACATGGTGATGGGGGTCATCACTGCTAATGCCAACCATGCTCCTGACTTCCTTCTCAATTTTGTTTTCAAGCTCTTTACATTACAGCAGGTCCTTGACTGACAGCGACATTTACAGTTCTGCAGTGTCCCATCGCATCACACCTTCATTTATATTGGTAGTCTGAGGTGATCAGTGCTGGGATTCACCATTTTCTCTGAGAACCAAGAGGCTGGCTGGGAGAAATTCCCCTCCTGCCCCACTGCTCCTCTTTGGAGTTCTGTCAGGGAGCTCACCAGGGGAAATGTGTAAGCCAGTAATTAATAAGTCATTCCAAAAATTCAGATTTTCTAAAACACTTAACTCTGATTCTGGAAGGTCTCAACCATCTCCCAGGACATGTCAGAGTCAGACCTCACTGTACCCTGTGATCAAAGTCCGTCATCACCTGACCATCATTGCCCTGGATCTGGCTTACTAAAAGCTACATCCTCTCCTCTATTAATGTCATTAATAATTATGGAAAAAAATGCACCTCAGCTTGGGATAAAATAAATATGTGAATAAAAGACAGATCTAATAAACCTGGACAGAATTTATTATTTTCTCAGCCATCGCTTTGCCAGAGATAATGTTGCGCAGTAAAGCTGATTTGCTGGATGAGAACCATATAATTTATCCTGTCAGGGAACATAAGAAATCTTGTCTATGCACGGGATGAGTGATGGGCTCATGGAAACTGGCAGGGAAGCAAATAAAATAATTTTGTCTGTTAAAAATATCTAATTATCATGTCCTTGTTTATGACAACGCACGTGGGTGAGGACTGTGTCAATACCTACAACAGAGATTTCTGCTTTATGCTGAAACTTTCTTTTCATTTCAAAGTTTGAGAATTTTTAAAGCTAATAATTACAGCTGTTAGCTCTTTGCTCTGATGTAAGAGCTTATCCCCAAGAAAAAGCTCTGGTACCTGAGTTGACACTACTTCCCTCTGCCAGGTCTGCTGGGGATTTACTGTGTGAAAAGCACAAGTTCAGGTCAGCTCGAAAGCCCCCTGGAAGCAGCCTGTGGCTGTGCTGGGTGCCTGTACAGGTGCTTGCACAGACTGGCACGGGTGCTTGGCCATTGCCATCACAGATCTCAACAGCTCCCAAAGGGCTTTGCCATTTTGGCTGCCTGGTTTTGCACATCTGTCTGTTTGTCCTGCTCCCCTGGCAGGAGCCACGACTTTTGCCAAGGATCAAAGCTCCCTTGGGCAGGTGAGGATGTGACCTCTCCCAAGGACACACCACACCTGAGCTTCAGGGTGTCCATTCTCCCTGTTCCTCTACTCACTGCTCTCTCTCCAGCTCACACGGTCCCCAGGCTGGTGCCAGAAGGGCTGTGAACAAGAGGGAGAGGAGAAGGAAACAGAAACAGAGAAATGGAAAAATGATGACCTGATGAGAAAGTTGTAAAAATCAGTTTTCTGGAATTCTGGGAAGAGAAATTAAAAATATGTCTTAAAAGCCGCTGCAGCTGAGAGCTGGAAAGGTCACAGGTTTGCATTTCCCTGTGCTAGAAGCTCTGCTAATCGCTGTTTAACAGGGTTCACTGGTGAGGAATGGCTTCAGTGGCAGGGCTCGTTCCTCACTGGGAAGTGCAGACCTGGGTTAATAACACCTTATTCTGCACAAAATTCCACTTCACTGGAGCATGTGTGAAAGGAACTTTGATTTGAATGAGGATTGATACCAGTCCTGCAAAGCAGGGCAGCTAACCAGCCACAAACCACGGCGTTTGTACCCAAACGGTCTCCGGCTGTGTGCTGAACGGCAGCGTCTCACCAGAACCATTATTCCGCAGTAATCTGAGGGAAAGGGCTGAGCTTCTCCGTCCAGCAGAGATTCACCGCCAGGTCGTAAAGCCTGCCTGAAGCTGGAGCCTCGTGTGGGGGCTAACTGGCATAATAATGTGTGATAAACAGCCGACAGCCACTGCTGCTGCGCGCAGAGCTGCCCCCGCGCTCCGCGGAGAATCCCAAACATCGTCCTTCCGGGGGAAGGGGCGGCTGGATGAGTCCCTCGATCCCTCTGAGGCCAGAACTCCTGTCTGGCTTGGCCTGGGGCTGTGGTGGGACACGCTGGAGAGCCTCTGGCGAGAGCCACGCACCCCCCAGCCCAGCCCTTCCCTGCCCCATTGCACTGTGCCGCTGGTGCTGCAGCAGTGGGACCCCCGGGGGAAGCGAGGTCTGTCCCCGGCAGGGCTGGGGGCGAGATGCTGCCAGCACAGCCCTGGTCTGGGACCATGGGCACACACCGGCGGCGAGAGGGAGCCCGTGCTGGCACCGACGCAGTGTAGGTGCTCTGCTCTGTGTGGGGCAGAAACACTGGGCAGGGCAGGGCTGGCGGCTGCCCCCAGAGTCCTCACTGCCAGCGCTGTGAGGAGCTGTGGCACTATTTCTAGAATGTAGAGTTATTTTGGCATCTATTTTCTCTGTATTCCCTCTCGTACTTTCACATCAAAGCAGAGAATGACACAGAGGTGCTGTGCTGTCCTCACCCAGAGGTCCTGATGCAGGATAAAACACTGCAGGTGCTGCGAGGTAAAATGCCAGAAGAGAACCTGAAAATAATAAACAGGTACAGCAGTGCAATAAATAAAGGGGATTAAATCCAAGCAAAATCAGGTGGCATTTACGTAGAGCATCTTCTGTGCTTATGTAGATTACTCATGTAGAAAACATGTCCACATCAGCACAGACCTCAGTTTAGCTCCAAGATTAGATAATACTCAGGGAAACGACTCTTGTAATTCTGTGTTATGTGCTCCAAAGTGAATTTTCTTGGCTTCCAGAGACACTTCTGCACACAACTGCATGCAAGGACACAGAAATAACTGTGTCCCCACAGGTGGCCAGGGTCAGTGGGAGTCTGGGGTGGGCAGGAGCGGAGCAGGCAGAGCACAGGTGTGGGCAGGGCCCAGAGTCACCTCCCCAGCCCCAGAAGGGCAGGTGATCTCACCCCAGGTTATTTTATTCTGACGAACACTCATTAGGGTTCAGCTCATGCTAATTACTGAAGCGTCACTTTCTAGTTTGGTAATGTCACCTCCCATGGCATCAGCACCCATCCCATCAGTGCTGCCCACTCACATCCTGGGCTTGGAGCCAACCTGCTTGGCTCAAGGTCAGGGTATGGACTTTCCCAGGAGACCAACCTACATGGCTGCAGAGTTTAACGAGGCTGAAGCCTCATTGATGCCTTCAAGCACGATGCTGCAAATCTGGACACTATATGAGCAGTAACATCTCCACATCATCACTGTCTGGATTGCAGCAAGACACTCCAGGCTATTCTTCTTGGGAATCGCCTTGGAAAGTGAACTTTGTGGTGATAAGGGCCATAACTGCTTTATTTCCCTCCTCTCCCTTCTGTTTTTGGCTCACGGCCTGTGTGGTTCTTTGTGTCATTTTTATAGTGACTTCTAACAGCCTCAGTGGAGGGAGTGTGATTTACTGTGAGAGACAGGCTGGCGTTTGTCAGAGCTGAAGTGGAAATGTTCCTATTGTTGAGACTTGATGGCACTTAGCTAAATAAAATCATGTGGAAAATGAGGAAAACACAGATATTCACTTCGTATTAAATAATTATTTCTTCCTTCGAACGCTATTGCTAACAGCATTTATATCCTCCTGTGGTGGCTGTTGTGGGAGGACGTCGAATGCCGCTGCACGTTCAGAGTCTGTGCTGAGGACACACCACCCGTGCCAAATGACAGACGTGCTCTGGCTGGACAGCCCTGCGTGCTTCCACACGAATACTGGTGACCAGCAGCCGCTCCAGCCCTGCCCTGCTGCGGGGGTCCCACCCTGCCTGGGGTCCCCCAGAGCTCAGCACTGCAGCAGGACCACGGCCAAGCTCCAACCTGCCCTTCGCCTCCGCTGTGTCATTAAAAACAGGAGCGCACTCCTGGTTCTAAGTGATTTCAGCTTTTATTGTGTGGCCTAAGGCACAGGGGGATCGGGGTAGAGAGCAGATGCTGTAGAGCCTGGGATGGATCTTCCTCTTGGGAGCAGGGATGCTGCAGGGCTGGCGGTGCTGGATCTTCTTCCTCAGAGCGAGGATGAGCAGGGATGTTCCCGATGTTCAATGCTGAGCATCACACCACGGACTTTGATGTCCCTCTTTTTAAATGTTTTTTTTGTCCCTTTGGATTGGTCTCTGTTTGGATCCTTCATGTGCATGAAGGTCAAGGCGTGGATTGGTTCTCAGAGTTCTTGTCCAGGCTCGTTTTCTTGGGGAGGGCTGCACTTCACTTAGGTGTAATACAGGAAGTTGAATACCATATTTCCTTTAACTTACAACCTCTACAGTAACAAAAATGTTTTAACAGTACATGCATTATCAACATAACAATTATTAACCATCTAACAATACCACAATTAACAGTATAACAATTTCTAACCTATTTTTGACGGTGTCAGAGCAGGAGGAGCTGTGTGGGTGCTCATGCCTCCCTTTTTGCACAGCCTGGGATGCTCCAGCTGGGCCAGGCACTCACCCAGCACCCACCAACCCATCCCGTCCAGGACACAGCACTAGCATGGCTGGAGATGGGTACCCAGTGATGCCTTAGGATTTGGCTTTTGTATTTTCAGACCCTGTACTGGTTTAGTGTGTGACTCTAAAACTTCACACATCCTGTTAGCTACTGTTAGGCATAACAAACCCTCTCTGGGCCTGGATTCAAGGACACCTTGTTGTGCCAGGCCCCGAAATATGTAAACTAAGCATCTGGGGAGGAGGAACAAACTTGGGGTAATTACATAATTACCTGAAATTGTAACTGGAGAATTAACCCTGATGTGCAAATAGACCAAACTTACTAAAGTGTGAAAAACCCACGACCTAGCGTTCATTGTGGGTGTAGCCCCTCAGAAGCTTTTTGACTCCCGAGGTGTTCCTATTGAAGGCCCTCAATAAATACCCGCTTTTATTCTCTTAATCTTGTCTAGCCTCTGTTTTCAGGCAGCCTCTTCAAGGCATCACCAGGACAAGAAGAAAGAAAATCCAATTAAAAGACCCACTTGCAGATGGACAGTGAATCAAAGTTTCATAAATAAAAGCTCCATCTCCTCCTCCTGACCTGGCCACGGGCCCCAGCTTAGCCATGACCCCTGAGGCAGAGGCAGAGGCACATCTTCCTTTTACCTCTTCTGGGCTGTCAATCTCCTCCTCGTTAAAGCTGCAGCTGTATGTCAAAGGTGGCAGCTCCCTGCTACTAAATTCCACCCCTCGGAGCACACGCTCCCCACTCTGGCACTTCATGTTCGTTAAGGTTCGTTTTCAAAGGCGCTGCAGCCCGTGCTCTCGGTGAGTGCAAATGCCAAGCTTTGCGAGAGACGAGGGGAAGGTGGGGAAGATACCACCATCGTACCCTCTTTAAAAATTGATAAAAATAAGATTAACAGATGCCTCTGGCTGTGAGACTCCATCGCTGGAGCATCGTGCCCGCAATCAGCACATCTCCATGGCAACTCATGTATGCGGCCTGAATAGATGCGTCAGGAAATTCGGGGTCCTCCTGGACTTCTAGGGTGTTTTGGTTTGCCCAGACCTTGCCCCCACAGCAGTGGCAGTAGGAATGTGGGCAGGGGAGCTGGCAACGTGGCCTTGGGGAGCAGTGGTGGGGCCTGTGGGTTTCGAACACCACTGTGTCTGCTGGAATTACCCAAGTAAATCAGATTCACAGGCTTGGAAGCAGGGAGGTGTGTCAGGAAGAAAACTGGCTTCATGGGTGGGATGGGGCAGGGATGATCGTGTCAAATCCCAGACAGAGACTCCAACTCAGGGCTGGATAAATGGGAAGACGGTCCAAAGGGAGCCAAAGGAGTCCAGTCCCTCCAGGCTCTGCTGTAGTGCCAGGAGCTTGCAGGGATGTGGGAGCACCAAGAGCCCTCGTCCCTCCCATCTTCATCCTCCAACACACTCCGCCAGAGCCTGGCTGACTGCTGCTCTCCACTGGCACATAGCACAGCATGGATCCACCTGTGTGGAAATATTCCATTTGATGCTCCACATCCCCTTTTCAATGTTTCATCTCCCTCCCTCCTGCTGCTCCCTGCAGCTGGAGCAGTACCCTAGCCCCACACCTTTACCACCCTTCAGCCAGTCCCCTCCCTTGGCCTCGGCCCTGCACAGCCCCTGCTTTGAGCTGCCTTTACCCCACAGCAGAAACCCACGGCAGCACCACAGATGCAGTGCGTTCCCTGCCAGGAGCCCTCTGTCCCTGGATCTGTCCACAGCAGTGATTTCTTTCCACCTCCTTTTTCTGATGATCTTGTAACTCTGCAACTATAGCACAAGTGCAACAGCTCCTCTGTGGAGAGATGTTTTGGATCCAGCTATTGAAGCAGGAATACTGGAAATCAGAGGAGCCATTTAATCCTTATCAAATTTCAAGTGCAAGACCAAAAAAACCCCAAGCAACAGAGCAAAGCAATGTGAAAACTTCCAAAATTACCCTCCCAGTCCAAATCAAGATTATTTACTTCATCCCAGCCTTGGCCAGCACTATTTCCTTTGTTTAACAGTCATGTCCATCCAAACTGCCCTTCCTCTGGAGTCTTTACCTTCCTTCTGATGATGACTCATGTGCTAACGAGCTCAGATCCCTCCTTTCACCTGTCGGAGCTCAGACACTGACAGTGACCAAAGAGCGGAGCCAGGGCTAAGCAAGTCAAGTTAATTCTGTTACAGAGAACAACATTGATTTGTTGTCGCAAAACATTTGCTACCTGAGCAGCGTTTCCAGCTGAAAGGGAAGGATGGAAAAACCTCGCTGAAGTTCAAAGTTCTTGCAAATTAGCCAAACTTTGGTTTACAACTGAGAACTCATTCTCCAGCAGGGAAAGACGGAATCTGCTGCTGTCACTGCATATCCCCCCTATAATGATGTGTCTTTTGGTGAGGATGAGCACAGCAAACCCAGAGTTCTCACACCGGGTGGTGTTCTCCCTTCCCTCTTGGCAAAGCCCATCGCCGGTGGCTGCCTGTCCACTCAGGCTCTGCCCTGATGCCACTGTGATGGCACTGGTCATCCCAGCAGCACTGACCATCGACTGGGAAGGATTCCGTGAATGCCTTCTCCCCCTCCCAGCAGTGTACACAGGGACTGACAGCTGACCAAAGTGCTTCTTTCCAGCTAAGGGCTGAGGCGATTGCCCCGGGGCTGGGGAGGGGTGCAGAGCCCACTGCAGGGCATGGACTGTGAGGGCCTCCTCAGGAGAGGGGGAAGTGCTTCCCTTCTCCTGGTCCTGTGGTCCCTTGTGTTCTGCAGAGAAGTTACTTTTGCTTTTAAGTTACATTTATTTGAATGTGAAATCCTCAGCTTAAATTGCAGTAGGTTTTGTGATATTTAATATCCAAAGCTAGGAAAGGTCATGTCTGTCTGAAAATAAAATAAGGTTTAATCTGGAGATTGTGCGTGGCAGGTTTTTTATGAAAATTTGGTTTAGAAATAGATCTTAAATCCATAAGGTCACTGAGAGGAAGGTTTTTCTTTCTCAAAGACTTATCACTCCCATATCTCAGAGGAGCAAAGGATAATTCAAAGAGAAAAACAAAATCCTGTGACTTCCCTTCTCTTTATTTCTGCACCTGCACCCAGAACGCTTCCTTCTACATCCATTCGTCATACTCCTCCTCTTCTGTTTACTTGAATATCTGTCTTTAGGGTGTACCAAATATGATACTTTGGTTGCATTCCTCCAGGATTTTAATACTATTTGTCAGTACCTTCACGTTGAGCTCATGACAGCACATATCACAAAGCAACCTTAAGAGGACCCAAAGAGATTTCTTCTAAAACCCCAAATGCTAAACTTCATTTTTTGTCCTCAGTAGTACCCTCAACCCTCCTACCTCCTGTCCCTCTCCGGAGGATCCATGTCCAGCAATCCCATACTCTGGACATGGCTGTGGCATGGACATACTTCCACAGCTCTGCCGCCAGCTCCAGGCTCCTCTGCCTGCACATGAGTCAAATTCTCCTCAAACTCTTCCTGCCTCACAGACTAATAGAGGGCTCCCTCCACGTAATCACTGATGTTCTCAACAGTACAACCAGAGGGTCACCTGGAACACGAGGCTACATCCCAGGGCAGCGTGAGGGCTCCATGCATGTGTCCCTGGAGCCATTGTGCAGTGTGGGATCAGAAACCACCCCTGGCCACACCGGGTGAGCCGTGCTGTGCTCTAACACCATCGCCCTGCCATCCCCACGGCTCTGCTGAGCACACACAGAGCTGTCACGTCCTGACCCCCCCACAGACACGCCGAGTGAGGACATGACCAAGGAGAGGCACAGAGAGGAGCGTGCAGCTCCTGCTCCCTCAGACTCACCCCGCCAGCCCGAGGGGCTGCCCTCTGCCTGCGGGCACCCAGAGCACTGGGCAGAGCACGGCTGGATGGTGGGACCAGGGCTGGTGCCAGGGCCCATCCTGGCTCACCAGTCCCAGCCTGCGGGCCCCAAAGGACAGGCTGTCTCCAGGCCACCCCTGGAGATCATCTCCCTGGGCTCTGCTGAGCCCTGGCTGTCCCACCTTTTCTGTGCACGTGCAGTCTCTGACCCATCAAAAGCACTTGGGAAAGAAACCCTGCTCTGACCAAACCCGTGTGTGAGCAGCAGCTCCTGGGGCTGCAGCCTCTCCTTTCCAACAGGGCATCCCCCGAGGTGCCTGAGCCCTGCAGCTGCGAGAGGCAGGTACACATCTGCTCCCAGGGCTGAGCAGTTTACCAAACCCTTACTGGTATTTCTGTCATTCTGTTTGATCTTGTTAAGAATCAAAGAAAGCAATTACATCCTTAATCTTGTTCTGTAAAACTGTAGCTATAGATAAAAACCACCACGGGTAACACATACCAGAGCATGAACACAAACAAGAGAGTAAAAATGACAACCGATCTTTGATGCTTGACACAAGACACCTAGAAAGGAGCTTCAGAACCCCCAGGAACTTCAGATCCCTCTAAGACAGCTTGAGTGCAAGCTGCAAACTCACGGGCTTCTTTCTGGCACTTGCGTACCAAGAACAGAAAGTATCAGCAAGGCCTGAAGATAAGGTTTTCTTCTAATTCTGGATACACTTACTGATACAAATAGAGAGCTGTGAGATTTCAGGGCCCAAAGGGAAAGGAAAACAGAAGAAAAGCGAAAGCTAGGAAAGGAATTCCACCTTCGTAAGTACAGAGAAGAGATGAAGCTCAAAGAGTTGTGTGCATAGCATCTGGTTTGCTGAAAAAATACTGTTCTCACCTTGGGAGAAATCCAGCACACTGGAAGCACAGCCTGGGATTTAAAAATCTCACTTTAGCATTACAAGGCCTATTGCAATCCCATAGAGGAACTTGTTTTTTGGGGCTTGTGTGAAGTTGCTCCTGACACGGCCCCAGTGGGAAGCCAGGTGAGCAGCACCGATGATATTTACTTTTCACTAAGCACCTGAATCCTTGCAAAAATATCTGCTCTAAACCAAGAATTACTGCAAAATAGGAATTCACTGTTCCAGGTGATTTGAGACACCCCGTGTCCTGGAGCTGTGATGGGAAGGGCAGCACTGCCTGGGGAGACGCCAAGCCAAGCCCACGCAGCCCTCGGGGTGGCCTCAGCTGCCATGTCCCTGTCCCTGCTGGGTTGACAGAGCGGGCAGAAAGCCACAGTTTGGCTGTTACACTGGAGGGAAGGTGTCCTGTTAAAAACAACAAATGCAGAGAGCTTAAGCTGATTCCTGTTCCCAAAGAAATCATGCATAATTCAGTGATAACGGGGGCTACACAGAGATGTTAAAACCAAATGTGCTCAGCCCTCACATCTCAGAAGTCACTGGCGGGCTGCTCCCTTCCAAGAGCCAGCAGCTGGAAAGCCTTTGCCATGGGGGCCTGAGGCCAGTGGCACATGGACCAAGTCCAGGGAAAGCCTTGGAAACCTGAGAGACTTCAGAACATCCCCCACCAGCTCCGTGTCCCTGGGACTGTGGGGGCTCGGGTCTGGCAGCATCATATCCAGCACAGCTACTGCAACTCCATCCCCATCTCTGGAGCACCTGTCCAACCCCCTCTTTCCCACTGTCAGCCAGGCAGCTCATTGCTACCCCCAGATCCCCTCTCCTCCTGGCCACTGCTGGATCCTGCGGGGCAGAAGGACAGCAGGAGGACCCTGTCACACGGCTGAGCCCAGCAGGCCAGGAGAGCATTAAAATCGGCATTTGGAGAGGAAATGTGACACCTGGTTATTACACGACGTAATGGAATCAGCCAAGTGGTAAATGTAGCTTTTAAATAGGTTTTGTGTTCCCCATTAGCTCGTCTGATGCTGATTAGTTCTGACAGGGAACGGGCTGGTCTGCAGCTTTCCCAGTGAGGCTGGTCCTCTGCCTGGTGCTGGGACCACCGAGGAGGTGAGCAGGACTCACCTGCGGCATCCTGCACCCATCCCTGGCACCCTGGCAGCTCCAGCACCGGCCTGCCCCAGCTGCTGGCCATGGGGGGACTGGCTCCAGCACCCCACATTTAGCCAGAGGTTATGGTGCCCTCAGGGCAGCGGGCACTAAAAGGGAACAGCAGCAAACAGCAGACACAGTTCAGGGGAAACTTCTGGGATTGTGTCATTTCAGTTAAGGGAAGGCACATGCCAATGCTGGGGAGCAGCAAACACTCAGCACCAGCTCTGGAAGCTCCAGCCACCCACTACCAGTGACTAGTCTCAAATAAGGAATCTGTGTCATTTAAACAACTAAATATTATTTCTTAGTGTTTACAAAACACGAACAGGTGGGAAGGAACACGTGGCAGCAAGCGCTGGGCAGCCTCACAGAGCCTGCCCACTCCCACAGCCCCCTGGGCAGTGCTGCTCCTCATCCCATCCCGGGAGGACGCAGCTGCAGAGCCTGTCCGCAGCTCTGGCTCCTGGCAGGAGCTGGGGGCAAAGCAGCCAATGCCAGGGCCTGGCGAGGGGCACCAAGGGGCTCCCCCTCCCCATGGCTGCTGGGCTCCAGCCCAGCGGTCCCCACGGATGCACAGCCAGGTGGGAAGGGGACGGGTGGGCTCAGCCCCCCAACAGCCGCCTCTGCTCTGCTCCCAGTGACTCCCTGCCACGCTAGAGACAAACCCGTCTGCTGGGCACCCCGTGTGTGTCCGGGGAGACACAATAAAGAGGCTCTTACACCTGCCAGGTTCAGCAGAAAGAAGGAAATGACATCGATTTATTGACATTATCTCATTCTTATACACGTCCCAACTCCATAAGGGATTGGAGAGCATGTCACTTCCTTCTCCATCTCACTGGAGAAGACAGGTGCTCATCAAAGTTGTCATATCACAAAAGGAATGAAAAACAGAAAATACCGTTAAGTAAACATCGGCTACTATTTACATAAATCCGTGTGAAAAGAATCTGACTCCAAGGTTAAAACCAGAAGGCTTACAGAAAACCAGGGCAACACCCCGTGCCCATCTGTTTTTCTTAAAGGCAAACACAAATGTAAATGATACATTCTGGAAGCATCATCTGTACCACTGCTTTCTCCTTAAAGATCTGGGTTTGGGAGGGATTTCTCCTCTGTGTGCTTCACACTGATCTGGGGCATCCTCCCCTCCCTCCTCGGGGAGGGATCAGCCAGTCCCAATCTCAGAGCTCTGAGATTTAGGGAGAGGAAAAGGACATCGAGGTCTTCTGTTGTTGATCCCACCACTGGCACACGTGTGAGTCCTGTCACAGATTTATCTACTGCTGTTACTCTGCTTTGTTTTTATTTCAGCTTAACAGGGTTTGTGAAAGGTTTTATCCTCATTCACAGTTTCTAATAAGACCAGAGCTCAGATTTCCTCATTGCTTCACTTCCCCCTCCAAGCTTGCCAGCACTCCTCAGATTTTCAGAGTGACCCAGCAACTGCTTTTATTCTTTCATTTGCAGTCAGCGCTCTCATGTTTTCCCAGTATAAAGCTTATTAAAAATGCATAAAGAATAGAGGCTTATGGAGAAAAAATGCAAAGAAAAATATTCCAGTTAACTGGAATTTGGAAAGTGTGCTATCATAGGTTTAACATCCAAACCAGATTTCCAAACCCAAGCTGGTTCCACTTGCTTTGGCCCAGACCCTGTTTTTAAGTGAAGTGTTTAATGAAAGTGTTAAAGGAAACATCAAGCCTGAGTTTCTTAAAATTCTGCAGTAAAGATGTTCAAAATGAAAAAGCCATTTTGATTCAACTTGTCTGACTTCCAGGCTCAATGGTCTCAGGATAAATCTTTTCTTTCCATTTCCAGTGCAGGGGCAGGCTTGTTCCTTCCCTGGAAAGGGGAATCCTCAAATGACAACAACAGCAAGCCTGTTATTTCTTTTGCTCCATAAACGGTCCATCGTCTCCCAGTAAGACTACACAAAAGCCAGTATTTTAATTGTGCTATAAGATAATTCAAAAGTGATCATAAAAATTCATGGATTTATTTCCTTTTAAAATGAGAAAATTTATTCAGAGTAAGTAAAAGCCCCCTTTGCCTAGCAGGGGGCTGAGCAGAGAAATTGCTTTTTTAGGAGAGTAACTCTTGCTCTTTATGCAAACGCTGATGTATGGCTGAGGCACTGGGTATTTCCATTGTCTGTTTATGAACTCACAAACCTCAAATCTTCCCATTCAATCCAGTACTAGGCACTGCCCTACAGGTAGCAACTGGATTCTTAACTGGTTACTAAACCAGCAGCTCAGAGAAGCAACCCCAGCTGTCACTGGGCAGCCAGTGGTACCACACTGCTCAACCAGCATCGGGCTGGGCCCAGAGAGAGCCCAGCCCTCGGTGCCAGCTGTGCACACACCTCTGGTGCCAGCTGTGCACACAGCCCTGGTGCCAGCTGTGCACACAGCCCTCTGTGCCAGATGTGCACACACCGCCTTGGTGCCAGTTGTGCCCACAGCCCTGGTGCCAGCTGTGCACGCACCCCCTCAGTGCCAGATGTGCACACAGCCCTCGGTGCCAGATGTGCACACACCTCTGGTGCCAGCTGTGCACACACCTCTGGTGCCAGCTGTGCACGCACCCCTCAGTGCCAGATGTGCACACACCGCCTTGGTGCCAGTTGTGCCCACAGCCCTGGTGCCAGCTGTGCACGCACCCCTCAGTGCCAGATGTGCACACACCCCAGGTGCCAGATGTGCACACACCCCCTTGGTGCCAGCTGTACACACAGCCCTCAGTGCCAGCTCTGCACACAGCCCCGGTGCCAGCTGTGCACGCACCCCTCAGTGCCAGATGTGCACGCACCCCAGGTGCCAGATGTGCACACACCCCCTTGGTGCCAGCTGTACACACAGCCCTCAGTGCCAGATGTGCACGCACCCCTCGGTGCCAGCTGTGCACGCACCCCTCAGTGCCAGATGTGCACGCACCCCTCGGTGCCAGATGTGCACACCCCCCTCCGTGCCAGCTGTACACACAGCCCTCAGTGCCAGCTATGCACACAGCCCTCGGTGCCAGATGTGCACACAGCCCTCGGTGCCAGATGTGCACACACCTCTGGTGCCAGCTGTGCACACACCCCTGGTGCCAGCTGTGCACGCACCCCTCAGTGCCAGATGTGCACACACCGCCTTGGTGCCAGTTGTGCCCACAGCCCTGGTGCCAGCTGTGCACACCTCTCTGGTGCCAGCTGTGCACACCTCTCTGGTGCCAGATGTGCACACACCGCCTTGGTGCCAGTTGTGCCCACAGCCCTGGTGCCAGATGTGCACACATCCCTTGTGCCAGCTGTGCACACACCTCTGGTGCCAGCTCTGCACACACCCCTGGTGCCAGATGTGCACACATCCCTTGTGCCAGATGTGCACACACCTCTGGTGCCAGCTGTGCACACAACCCTGGTGCCAGCTGTGCACCCACCCCTCGGTGCCAGATGTGCACACACCGCCTTGGTGCCAGTTGTGCCCACAGCCCTGGTGCCAGATGTGCACACATCCCTTGTGCCAGCTGTGCACACACCTCTGGTGCCAGCTCTGCACACACCCCTGGTGCCAGATGTGCACACATCCCTTGTGCCAGCTGTGCACACACCTCTGGTGCCAGCTGTGCACACACCCCAGGTGCCAGATGTGCGCACAGCCCTTGTGCCAGCTGTGCACACACCCCTGGTGCCAGCTGTGCACACACCCCTGGTGCCAGCTGTGCGCACACCCCTGGTGCCAGATGTGCACACACCCCGGGTGCCAGCTGTGCACACACCAGGCGCCCCAACCAGCAGCCCCAAGTTCCCTGGGATCACTCCTCTGGCCGGAGTGGTCTGCCAGTGCGTAAATTTGACAGATCTGAAGAGAATAAAAGAAAATATCAAATCATCCATTGGTTTTAGTTTCATTGTCTCTATAAACCATCTCTAGCAAAGCTCTGCAACCAATAAACCCCAAATTTAACAGACGCGTTGCACTTTTTAACCCTTGCTTACACAGAACAGAAAATAACATGGTATTTATTACTTCCAAATTTACTCCTGAGCATCAAGACTCACTCTGTGCTGACACAGGACCCTCTTCACTTCTACTTTAAACATCACTTATCTTCTGTGTTGGAGTTTCAAGTGTTCCCTGTAATTTATCGTATTTGTGCACAATAATCACTATTCCCACCACACTTAGCAACACCCTTTGAGAGTGAAGAAGCACAAGCCACCGTGTACTCGCCAGAACAAGTTTTTACACAGGCATATTTGAGGTCTCCTGAAGTGCCAGTTGCTAAAACCCAGCCTAAACGTGCCAACACAGCAAACCCTGAGCGGTGCTTGTAGAAGCCGGAAATGCAGCGCTGCTGCAAGGAACACTGGGTTTAGCTGAACACCTCCATTCCTTCCAGCTGCTTCTAGAAACACGAATTTTAAAGTGATTATTCCAGCAGCTTGTAGCATTGCACAAAAGAAATCAGAAGGACTATTCCAGGCAGCATGGCAGCCAGGAAACAATGGCATCCCAGGGAACAAACCCAAATCCTCCTTCACAGGCGCAAGCAGAATTGCCTGAAGGGTTTTACACAATCAATAAAATTTCACTGCAGATAGATCCAAGCTGGAGCTCCTTTCCTTTCTCTGAGTTCAGGTGATATTCCCTGTCGAGGCTCTCACCAGGGCCTTGTTGCTGGGGATTCCAGCTGCTGCCCAGCCTCCCCTGGCCCGATCCCCCTGCCCTCGCTCTGCCTTGGTGCAGTTTTTAAACTGGCTCTTTAAAGCCTCCCCTAAAAATCAAACACTGCCAGGGCGGTGACACTGGAGGCAGAGGTGTATCTGTGATGGTTCTGGGCTGTATCCTGAGGGCATCAGGAAGGACTGTGGAAATCTGTCAGCGCTGGTGGCACTGCCCAGCTCGGCCCCAGCGCCTGCAGCTCAGTGCGATCCAGCTGTGCAGCACTGCCGAGCCCCTGCAATCATCACACACAAAGAAAACCACCAGGTGCCAAGCCTGAATTATTAAGCAGGGAGCTCTTTTATCCTGGTTATGTTCTTCCAGTCAAATAACAAATGAAATCCTCCCTGGTCCCACGTGCGCTTCAGAAGCCAAGAAGCCTCGCTCTGCCCCGGAGTCCCGAGTCTGAGCTGCACCGAGGGGGCTCTGGGAACACTCCAGAGGGGTCTGCGGGGCTGGGCTGGGGGATGGTTCTGCTCCTCTGGAGGGATCTGCTCCTCCACCACGTTGCCCCCGGCTCCTCTCCCTCCTTCCAGGACAGAAAAGGCAATTTGGGGTCAAACGGCTCTGCCTTTGAACAAAGCCTGTGGCTCCATCAAGCTGCCAAACCCCAGGCTTTCTCCAAGATAAAAAACACCAGCCAAGTCTCTGGTCTGACAAAATCCTCCTTTCCCAACGTGTTTGCGTTAACCACAAATTGCCCAATTTCCTTTAATGTGGCAGCAGTCACACTGACACAGCACATTTGGCTGAGACTTCATGCTCTTAAAATCTGGAATCAAAAAGTTCTGGTTCCCACAGCAACCACAGGTAGCAATTATCCTGGTTCTGGAAATTTCTAGAATAGAAGGAATATTTGCTTTCTGCAGCCCTCTGCTAAGTGCACAGCAAAGGATATGTCTCTGTGCATCAAAATGAATTTATTTTTCTTTTGCTGTGTTTGTAGCTCTGTTTATACCTTAGAAATCTTTTCCATATCAACATTTTTGGACAGTTTTTTATACCTGCTACAGAACACAGAGCCTCCTAAAACACATCATGCTTAATTTATTTCCACTTAGCTCTAGTCATTGCAACAAATGCAATTCATTGCACTTTCTGCATCACATTTTCCCTCTGTACATCACATATAATGAATATCGCCACAATAAAATTCATAGTTTGTGACACCCCTGATTAATACCAGCTTTTCACAGAGAAGAAAGATTACTGCAGCCATTATGAATTTATACAGATCTTGCTTTTTCTATTAGAAGACACGCAGTGATGCAGGCTCCTTCCAGAAAGGGAAAACCCTTTCCTGCCTGCTGATGGAACAAAGACAGAAACCCAGAGCACAAGGCCATATTTGCCACTTCCCACGCAGCTGGACAAGTGGCCACTGGTATTTTCAGCAGATTAACACACTTTAAATGCCATGATCTCAACAAAGAAGGAAAGGGAGAGCAGTGTAGTGTTTCTGTTGGGATTCTTAAGGACTTGCACAGCTCCCTGAATTCCCCCCAGAATATGACTACGATTAGCAGGCCACTGGCTTGCTATGGGTTTAGTGATTTGTTTTTTCTTTAATTAGCCAACACCTCCTAATTAGTCAGTCATTCTTTATCACCAGCACCTGATCTCCTGAGTGCAGAGCAGGAAGTGCTGAGCAGACACCATGCTGCTCCCTGGCTCCATTTGGGAGATGCTCTTGAACTTGGAGAAGTTCAGTGACGCTGAAGTTGCCCAGAAAAATCCCCGTCGCCTGCACTTCTCACAGTTACACACTCGTCTGGGCTGCAAATTGCTTTTGGTTCCTCCCTCCCTGGCCTGCAGCACTGTTCAAATTACAAAGAAAGTGACAAAGACTGAAGCCTGATTTCTAATCTATTTTTGCTTTATGTTTGCTGCCAGGACTGTCACCAGCCCCTGCTACAGCTGCTGTGTCCGTCGGGGTCTGGACACGGTGCCTGAGCCCTGAACGGCCTCGGCTCTGCCTTCCCAACCCGAGAGCTTGGCACAGCTGCTCCTCCCTGATGCCTGGTGGGAGAGAGGGGATAATTTCTGCCTCCCACAGTGCAGGCAGCCTGCATCCAGTGAGTATCAGTGTCGCACGCTGTCCCGGTCGCTGTAGTACATTCATGATGTACTCGGCCCTCTCAGAGCCGAGATTCAGCATTCGATTTAAATTTTTGCTGTCAGATCTGATTAAAAATTAAGTTGAACACAGTTGTAGGAAAACTAAATTAACATTCTCTCTGAGTAGCACCATGTAATTTAATGCAACAACTCATACAATTGAGTCATGCAACTACTAATATACGTCTAGAGGATCCAGAGGCTGGGAGCAGGCAGGGACACGGTGCTGGTTTTGCTCTCTGAAGGAGCTCAGGCAGAGGTACAGGTACGACCAAAGGAGCATTTCTTTACTCCAAACAGAGGAAAATAAACGGAATATTAAAGTTCAACAGGGTGGAGTTTCAGGAAGGCAGTTGTAACTGGGCACTCCCTCCTTGCAAGATGGATGGTAATTTCCATCCTTACTTTCAATTTAGGATTTTTGGAGAACTCTCCTGGAATCTGCACTGGAAAGGAGCACTGGACTTCACTGTTTGTGTTTAGCACAGTTCAGCCCTGTGGTGCCAGCCAGCCCCCGACCCCGTGGCCCCTGCCAGAGTCAGGAGAATATCCTTCACACACCTCGTTTAACAACACATTCCCTAGGTGGTGCTTGAATCTCAGCTCCCATATCCAAGAAACAGCCAAGAGGATTCAAGTGAAGAGAGGGGAGAAACAGGCAGTTTTCTGCCCAGGGCCATCCAGCTGCAGGGGCTGCACTTACCCACCCAGGGGCAGGTCCCCACTCTGCACCCGGGACCCCCAGGGCAGCACCCAGGACCCTGCCAGGGGAGTGGACACCGATCCCACAGGTGTTACAGGTTACACAGACAGTGCCCAAAGCCACACAGGGCAGGGATGGAGCCAGAGGACAAGCTCAATACCCTTTGTCCCAGCATCATAAACATAAAATCATTGCAGTTTCACAGAAAGATATAGTTACAGACATCCGCTGAGAAACATATCCCCTCTCCAGAGGCTGAGCAGTTGGGGACAGTTTCCATTTCTTTGCAGCTTTCACACTGAATGGAGACAGCTCTGACACTGGGATTTCAATTCAAGGGCCATTTAGAATTGAGAAATAGAGACAGGTTTATATACAAAATGGGAGTATTTCACAAAAACTCTGTCTCCCGCTCACTCTCTGAGAATTATTGTCCCTTATTATCCAGCAACAAAGGGAGGATTCGCTGCCTCGCCAAGGTGAGCACAATCAGTCCTCCTGTCATTCTGCAAAATGGAAAAGGAAAATAACATTGACCTGAAACCTGAGCCACAGGGCTGAGGATGCCATGAAACTCTGGAACTCTTTTATGTGCTGATCCCTGTCCCTGCTTCGGCAGAACTGCGCAGGGAGCAGGGGATGCACAGTGCAGTGCCAGGGCCCAGCACCGAGCTCAGGGCGTGAGGCTCACGCGGGCAGGACAGGATGAGTCACTCTGTGACAGGGACTCTGCTCAACCTGGCAGCAATTTTTTGCCATTAGCAGCGTTCTGCAAATGTCATTCGAACTGCCCATCATTTCTACAGGTATTTTTGGCTCTGAGAGTGCTGAGGTTCATTGTATAACCCACTCATCCCCTCAGCTCCATGGCTATTTATACCCATGTCCTCGCAGGCAGGGAGAGGGCTGGCTCTACAGCCAGCTGAGGGCTCAGCAGCTGCTGGTCAGCAGGATGCCCCTTCTTGCTGCCTTCTACTTACTTTCACAGACTTGCTATAAAGCAGCTTAACATCAGAAATCCAGAGCCATGGTCTGGGCCAGGCAGCATTGCTTTGATCCAGCTGGATGAGACAGAGATTCAGGAATGGATTTGGGAGGGATTGATCTTGCTGTCCTGTTCCCCCCTGCAGTGCAGCTCCAGGCGCAGCCACGCAGGAGCTGTCAGTCCGGCCAGCCCGCCTCCTTTCTCCTGCCAGACAGAGAGGGGAAGGAGATGCTTCCCTTTGGGAAGTTCCAGGTCGTGCCCTGCTGCTCCATTCATTTCTGTCCCCTCAGAAGGAGCCAGGTCCTGCCCCAGCAGCCGCAGCCTCACGGGGCTGCGAGAGTGTGTCTGAAATGCTCCCGGGCACGGGCACACCTTATGGGAGGCGAATACAAGAGAATACACCTGCACAGCTGGAGACTCTGCTCCGAGCACTGGGGAGTGTCACCGGGATCTCTGCAGCCACGGAGCTGAGCGAGGCTCGCTCTGCTGGGACCGAGGGTTGTGCACGGCCCCTCTCCCTCCAGGTGCCCCCGGAGCAGCCTGCGCACAGTGCCCAGAGCTCCAGGGAGGAAACCGCGCCACAGGCAGTGCCTGGGAGCAGCTGTGTGGTGCTCAAGCACCCGTCCTGCACATTAGGGATGGTGATTTCTGTACAGGTGAGTTGTTACGGGTGTCAGCAATGTCTTCCTGCCTCTACTGAAGGGCGCCGTGAGATCCCACGGCACTAATGCACCGGAAACAAAGCAGAAGCCAACCAGATTTGGAATCATAACCCAAAGCCTCAGCACAAAACTTGGCACCGTCTCAGGACCGCTTGACAGGAGAACAGGCACAGAGATGGTCAGACTGCAAATTTCTCCCCATGCAGCAGCCACACGGGGCTTTTAGGTCTATTTTCCATCTGACTGGTGGCACCTATATTAACAAATACACCTGGAGCTCGCTAGCAAACCCTGCTGTGTGCCACCCCTGCACCACCTGCTCCCAGAGCAGCTCCAGGAGTGCCAGGGCCGGAGGAGCAGCTCAGACTCGGAACTGCCCCCAGCTGCTGGGAGCCCTTGGAGGAGCAGGCACTGCTGTATCACCCCTCAGCGTGCAGGCAGCCAGCGGAGCTGCAAGGCTCTGTAAGTGCCTTATTTGGTTTAATTAATTCTTCTCTAGAAAGTGCTGCCAAGATAGGTGTTGGGCAATTATCTGCAGACAGAGCTGCCACCAGGAATCAACATCTGCAGAGAGCCCTATCGAAGGAGCCCTCTTCCCTCTGGAAACATTCAGTCAGGAGAATTTACAGTGAATGAAGGAAAACTGGTGAGGATTGCAGTACGAAGCAGCCAGGGCTCTGTGCTCACAGCAATCTGATGTGTTTGAAGCTGGGGGGGATTACATCACCCCCACTCCACCAACAGCCCCCAGCCCCAGTGGCTGCACCCCTGCGCACTGGAGCAGAGCACAAGGTGGGAATTACAGTGCTTCACCCATAAGCCTGTAAAAGCAGAGAAATTCTGTCTTTTCATACTCTACAACTGGGGTTTCAACATGCATCTCTGCAAAATGAGGCTGAGGTGGGACACGGACCGGCTGGCTGGTCACCTGCTAAAGAAAACACCTCACTCTGAATGCTTTCTACCTGTCAGCTCCAATTCTGACCCAGCTTCTCCCCTAATCCACAGACTGCAAGGTTTTAGGATGAGGGGTGGCAGATTCTGTCTCCAGAAGCCTGGAGGATAATTTGGCTGGACTGGCCCCTCAAGACCTGTCTCTGTCTGGTCCCAAAAAGCAGCACCTAAACAGGACTCCAGCCCTTCAATGCTGCAGTCACAGCAGCAGCTCCCACCCAGCCTTTCCAGTACTGGAAATTGCCTCCGATGGCTCACACGCTGTGAGAAGCTGGGATGCTCAGGGGTCAGGAGCTGAAGGAACCTTCTGCCAGGGGCTGCAGCCCAGCCCAGCCCAGCCTCAGCAGCAGCCTCACCTCATCCAGAGAATTCCCTTTGTGTGAACCCGAGGAGCAGAACAGCTCATCCCACTGTAACAGGCATTATTCATTCATTGCTTAGCAGAGATACTCAAATTCTTCATCCCTAAAATTAAAGCCTGGCTCTTTGAATCCTGCTCAAGGTGTCTTACCCTGTCTCCCTTTGCTCCCTGTGGTTCTCAGCTCCAGAATTCACACAAGCTGCACAGTTTTGCCTTAGGTCTTTAATAAGAGGAGTTTTGGCACTGCTTATTATCACTAAAATTAAATGTCACCTTGGGTTTTCCTCGCTCACTTTAGCGCATTCCGCTGCTGTCTCCTCCATCTATAAAAGGAAACTTTATGGCTCTTTGCTCCCGCTTCTTAAAAATTGCACACAAAAAGAAAACTCTCTTTTTTTTTTTGTTAGTATGCAGAAATAGTTTGTGTTGCACATTCACTGCACAGTGACCTTCTGGCAGAACTGCACAACTGTTCATGGCCGACGTGAACAAGGTTTTACAGTGGCAAGATAAACACTGGGGAAAATGAAGATTCTGCATTGACTGCTCACACCTCTGGAATTTTGCTCTACTGCCTTTCCAACAAAGGTTGTGTTAACCCATAACACTCTCCATCCTGATCTGCTTTCAATGCCTCAACCCCAAAATTAAAGACACGTTTGTCTGCAGTTGGCGTGGGAGAAGAATCCCAGAGGTACCTGCTGAGCTCTGGAAGGATACAGGAACATTGCCAGATGAGGAAATTTAAGCCCAAATTCCTTAAGAGTTTTTCAGTGAAGAGTCTTATCCCACAAGACTGTTGAATTAACCTGTCTGATATTCCTCTTCTCTACTGGGGCAAGAAAAGCCACTAAATAACAGCCCTACTCTTCCTTAAATCCAAGGGACACTCCAGGAAGAAAACCAAGCATAAATGCCAAAACAAGGAAGGAATGCAGAGAATCCCAGTCTTCATAACCCAATACAAAATTAATTCTTTTATCCTATTTGTTGTCTGCTCTGTCAAACCCCAAGTGACACAGCTCTGAATGATTTAATATGGACTCTCCATAGATTCCTCCAGGATTTCCTTGTCTCTCATCATTAGTGCCATTTTCAGAACTTTAACAAAAGAATTAAAAATTGGGGTAATCTGAGTCCTGGCACTCCTGCTTGCATCAACAGCAGAAGTGGCCGTATGGAGAGAGACTAAAAGGTGTCCTGTGCAGAATGACCTTTCCCACTCTCTATACTTCCAGCTCTGGTAGAGAGTCAGGAATTTCCTGGTCAGCTGGCTTGTCTGCCACCCAAGGACAGCCCCCATCCTTTCCCCTCCCAGTCATGGCCCTCTACAGCACCCAGCACCAAAGGCCTCCATGCTCTGAAAACAAGCACTTCCCTCTGTTCTACACCAGCTGCCCAGAGATGTCCGTGGGTCCCTCCATGTGGGATAACACCAAACCCAAATCCTCTGCACAGAATATTGCTGCTCCCAGTCTCCTTCCCAGAGGCAACATTCAGGTCTGTGTGACCTCAGGGGCTACCCCCAGCACTTACAGGCTCTCCTAAATCTCCCCTCAGATTCTCAGGCTGGTTCCAGGCAGGATCCCCCGGCAGCCTTCCCTGCACCTGGGACCAGGCCTGCCTTTAAACTATTCTCCAGTGGATCCTTTCATCCTGAGAGAACACAGTTCCCTTCCCCCGGAGTAACTGGGATACTTTTGAAGTTGTTTTGCCAGCATCCAGATCAAGCTGGGCTCGGTTTTAATGACATCGTCATGCTCCTCTTACACAGCTACAAAGATTGTTTTGATACTTCAAGAATATTTGACTCCCTAGTCAAAATAAAGTACTAGAAATTGAATAAAAACTATGCTTGAATACAGAAATCGCTTATTAACATGAACTTGTTCTGTAGGATACGATCTGGCCTGACTTCCCAATTAGCTCTGACACTGGAGTCTGCTGTTGGAGCCAACTGTGCGAGACACGGGGCTATTAATTAACTGCTGCAGTTTTCTTCAGCTTTTGTCAGCTCCTAAATTGATTTTTCCCTAAGTGACAAGGTGCGTGTCTAGAAGAAGGGCACAAGGAACGCTCCCTCACTCCAGAGCCGAGCACATCCCCATGGAGCAGTGTTATCACAGAACAGGGCTGGGAACCCCCTGCCCAAGGACCTTCCTGTAGCTCTGGGGTCTTGGGAGTTACCTGAGTACAAAGCCCAAGGAGCTGGGGTCAGGTTGACAAATTTTCCAAATATAAAGAGGCACAGAGGTGCAGCACCTTGATCCTACAGACTTGTGGCTGTTTCCAGGCTGGTGCAGCCCTCAGCAGGCACCCAAGAGGTGGAGAACAGAGAACACCCCATCCCTGCTGCAGCTCCACACTGCCAAGCCAGCCTGTCTCATGCTATTTTTTATTATTACTATTATTGCTGAGATGCAGATGAATTAGTTCTCTCGGGGCTTTGCACAGTTTTTTTATTTTGCTAAGCTGCATTTTCTTTTCCAGAAACCTTATTTTGATGTAAATCTCGTAAACAGGGGACTGGTTCGTTCAAATGCTGAGCACAAAAGCTCTTCCAAAGAAGTAGATCAAAAGTCTGCAGTTGGCTTAATGAAAGACAGACTGACAATTAGGCTGGGCAGAACTCCGTGGATGGGGGGGAAAGACAGATTTAAGGGTTTAGTAATTGCCTGGGAACACATGGAAGGAGAGATGCAAAACAGTGAGAAAGGGTGTGAGGGAGGATGAACCTTTCTTCATTTTTGCTGCTCTAAATGCCCTCGGTGTAAAATCTCCATTGTTAAGGCTCACACAAAACGGCTGTGCAGATGCTAAGTGCCGAGGCAGATAGAAAATGGAACAAAATTGAAAATATTGAACCATTTAGAAAAAATGGTTCAATATTTAAAGTGTTTTCTTTCAATCAGGTGTACCCATTTTGCTTTCTTTTCAAGTTGTTGCCATTCCTGAAATGACTGCCAGGGGATAATTGCGGTACTTTTCGCAAATGAAGTAGAGACGACACAAGAAAAGCAGCCAAGCTGTCAATATCATGGCCAGAATGCACAGACATTGTTGTGCCCTGACACCAGAGGCATCCATCCTCCCTCTGCTGCCACTAACAACAGGAAAGAGAAGGAGTGGGAGGGTGAAGGGGGCTCACTCTGGGAGAGGCTGGGCTGCCTACACAGCTGAGGTGGAAGAGGATGCTCTCGGTTGGGGTTTGATTGTTTCTGAAAGTTCCTTTTGCTCTGTTTTGAAGAATTCTACCACACAAATGGGATAAAACAAAATTGGTGGATAAAACCAGAGTGCAAGCAGAGCCCAGTTCATCATCACTGGAGCCCACCCTGGAGAAACTTGGAAATGAGTTAGTGCTGTCCCAATATTCCGTCAGGACCTGCACAGTTGCTGTGGCCTGGAGGAGATTCTTGGTGTGGGAACAGACTCACCAGTGCCACGAGTGTGTTCCAGGAGCGCATGAAATAAGGAAGATTGCCATGATATTAGAACCAAAAGTAGATTAAGTGTAGGAAAATAGACGCCAGATCACGTCAGTTTTACAGAAGCATTTACTGCCTTTTGGGCCTAAGTAATTTGCAAAGAATTAAAAGCCTGATGAAACAAAATGGACTTTTAAAGATGCCTGGCACACTGCAAATGAGCTTTGCTGATGTTTGTGTGGAAGGCTCCTTTGCACCCAGTGTGAGTAAATAAAAAGTTTCAGATGAAAACAAGCAGGCAGGATGAAGCTGGACGCCCTTGGCCAGCAGCCTTGATCCAGGAACGGGCTGACCCAGGCAGCAGGAGCGTGACCACACACTCCTGACCACACACACCACCTGCTGCAGGCACGGCTGGGGCCTGGGGCTGCTGATCCTTAAGGTCCCTTCCAACCCAAACCACTCCGTGACTCTGACAAGGAACCTTCCCAGCCCCCAGCGCTCACATAGGGACAAACGTGAGCAGCACAGGCAGGAAAAAACCAAACAACAAAACCCCCAAAGGTTTTACCTGGAAGCAGGGCCTGGAGCCCAGAGCATCCTGCATGTTAAGATCTGCAACCTCATCTCTGGATAAAGATAAGTCAAATAGTTAATGCTGGAAGGGAAAAAAGATCCTGCACTGGCTTTTATCTAATCTTAGCCGGACACAGCAGATTATGCAGAACACTACAGAAAGCAGCATAAGCATTTCCTTTGGTACTTGAAATTATCCACATTATCTTAAAAATAAATCATGCCTATTGCCCCTTTGAAGTTCTGTCTCTATTTTTAATCATGGAGCTGGGGCTTGGCTTTTGAGGTGAATTTGTCAGTAATTTATGCTAATAGATTTCTGCGCTGATGCCGTGTGCATCTCCAGATCTGTGGAGATGCCAGAGCCACGACAACCACGGGAACACCAGCACATCTGCACCAGCCTGAGATGGTGAGCAGAGCATTGCTGCTGCCATGGCCCGAGTCCTGCTCCCCACACAAGCTGCTCCAGCTCACACACATCCTTCCTAGAGCCAAAAACATTGCACAAATGCATAAAAACCAGAGATTTGTAGTTTCTTCCTGACATGTCTTTTCTTCCTGGGCTCCAATAAGAGTCTCACAACTTTAATTTTTTATTTTTTAACATCTATAAACGCAGCAGCTCCAAGAATTTTTCAGCTTTCATTGTGACTTGAATGTCACTGGCTGCAAACACGGATTTCCCCCCTCTCATAATGCCCTGGCACGAGGCCGTGGCACATTCAGGGATCATTTCATCAGAGGCATAACACACTAATCTGCTCAGCTCCAGTTATTTAGCCATATGATCTATGTAAATCTGACCAGCTTGCAGCAGCCTCAGGCCTTGACGTGTTTGTGAGTAATTTTGATCCTGCGATTATTTTGGCAGTTTTAAATCTTTACTGTTAACAGGAGGATGTGGATAACCAGCCCCTACAAACCAGTGCTCTTGGGGAAGCTGATGCTCCAAGGGCTGAGCTGAAGCACATCTGGTATTCCAGGAAATCAGAAACACACAGATGTAATTCTAGACCTGGAATCTGATACCCACAGCCAGAGCCCCACAAGGACTGGCCCTGGGTATGGCACCAGGTAATGACCATCCTGGACCAAACAAAGTCCCTGATAACCAGCACAATGGCAGATGCAAGTGGCTCCCCTCAAGCAGGGCCACATCACCCTCCAGGTGATGCCAGGAGAAAACAAATATCTGGTTTCACATCACATTGCCATTGGCAGCAGGGAAGTGTTTTACAAGGAAAAACATAAACACTTCCAAAGTGACTCTAAAATATCAGGTTGCTTTGGTTTAGTTTACCTCAAGCACCAGCGCTGTGCGTGGCTCTCCAGCCTCACTGAGCCTTCGCAGGAAGCTAAAAAAGGAGCAGTGCTCACCCACAGGTACCTGGCTCAGCCCACCTGGCCAGGCCCCGCCCGGCCTCCCCTCCTCACAGCCAGCACAAAAAATCTACACTGAACCCACTGAATGTAGAATAATGTGAAATGAATCCCCTCAGAATACCTCACCTGTGAAGGGTGATTACATCTCATTTTCATGTAAGAAGGACCTTAAATAACATTAGGTCTTACAGGCTTTGCCCGTGGCTCAGAGGGGGAAGGATGGATGTGCAACCTTCATGGATGATGGGCTGCATATTTATTATCTTTCAGTGGGGGAATGGAAGAGCAAATAGATCTGTTTAGAAGAAAGCAGGGCACCTGAATGCCACACGTGGATGCAGTGACATCATTTTTGGCACTGGGGAGGGAATGCCTCTGTGCCTCAGGAAGGAGCCCTGGTCTGCTGAGGACTCACAAACCCCCATGAAACCAACACCTGAAAAACAAAAGGCCTGTCACAGAAAGGGCATTTTCACCTTAAAGCCTAATGATCATTTAGGAACTCGACATCTGAACACTCTGCAAACACAGGCCTAATGTATCATAAATAAATAGTTTAATGGCAGTATCTTTACAGCAGAGGAAGGACAGTAAGGAGGAACTGGTGATAATCCCAATACGTGGCAGAGAAACAGAAATTCATTTCAGAGCTGGCAGCAGCACACCCTGCCTACCTGCCAGAAATCAGTAGTCTCCATCCTATAAGCTTTATGTTGGACTCTGGATTTAATTTTTTACCCTTCTCTACAGGATTAGTGCCATATCCTGTTTCAATGGACTTTGTATCCACTGGCACCAATTTTCCCCAAGTTCTAATTCAAGTCCCATTCCTCCCAGTCTCTCCTGCAGCAACAGAGAAGTGAAAGAGAAAGGAAAAGCATTAATGAATCCTACATTAATAACCAATATCAAATTCTACTAGAATTTGCTCAAAAGGAAAGAGAATCAATTGCAGCCTGTTCTCAGCTCTTTAAGGCAGCCTTATATTGTTTCTAACGAAAAAAAAATCAATATGAAATTCTTCTTAAGGTTCATTTCTTAAAGCTCAATACCAGCTGGGCAATTTGGCTGACAATTATGAATGATCTGTTGTATCACCAGCCCGGGCTCTGTGGCCCAGCCTGCAATCATGTGTTATTGCTTGCAGGTACATCTCTCACTATCGGTTTGCTTTCCACTTTTCTACAGTGATCATTCAGAAATAAAGGAAATTTGCTAATCAATCCCATTGACTTGAAAGCAACAGTTATTAATGCCTTCAGTTTGTTGCTGGCTTCTAAACTTTTCTAATCCATTAGTTACGAGCCCCCATTGATTACAAACACACCCCCCCACAGCTCTGGCTTTCCAAGAAAAAAGCAGAGCTTTTTGAGTCCCTTTCCACAGGAGGCACAGCGTGGTGGGAAACCAGCACGAGATGATCAGGTAATTTCACCACAGTAACGTCCTTTGTGAGTAAAAGTGACAAAGTTATTTTTGAAGTGCCTCGTTAAAGATGACTTCACTTCATTTCCAAATAGTGCATTGTTCTCTTTCGCCTCCTGCCTGCGCTTCCCCAGCCCCACACGCTCGGGTCGTTACCCGGCTCCGCAGCTCCTTTCTCCGCAAGGTTTCCAGAACCTCCAGAGGTTCTCCTGCCCCTGTGTCCCGGCAGACCCAGCGAGGTTCCAGTGCTGGCCCAGCCCTGAGCAAGCCAGGCTGGATGGGGCTCTGCCTTGGGCCCCATCCCGTCAGCCTCTGGCTGTGCTCCAGCCGCCCCTGAGACCACGAATGCACGAGGCAGCACCCACAGGGGTCAGGGCACCCACCACCCTGGTGGCAGCCCACGGAGACTGGGCTCAGAAAATCCCTTTGCCCCTTCCTGGGGAGCCCAGTGTCCCCAGAGCCGTTCCAGCCACAGTGGGAGCTGTGCCAGAACGGCCTCTCCCGTGCTGGCATCCCTGCATCTTCTACTGAGACTTGTTCTGAAAATGCAGCGTGACCATTTTCACTTTCAGATATAGACACAGCTTTGCTTAAAAAAAGTGAATTAGAGTTGTTTCCCCCAGTATGAATATCCTCCAACCCCCAGTCACCTCAGACAGCTCTTCCAGATCAATTAGGAATTTGGAATACATTAATTTTGGAACAATATGCAATCAAATGCTACGTGTCACTGGGATCCTTGGTAAGCACAGTCCTGACTCCATCCCTGGTCAGGCAGATTTGTCCATAAAAGATGAGGAGAGAGGGAGATGAGACATCCTCCTTCTTCAGGGTGGAGCAGGGGTTTGATGCCTGCCACTGTTAAAGATGCTTTTCCTGTGAATTTGCCCCATTTACACGACCCTGAGTATTTCTTTTCCCCTAACAGGAAAATTACATCCAAGTGGCTGGGTCTGCAGTTAGAGAGACACTGTCAGTCAGTACAGAGCTATTGGATACAAGTCTCTGCTCTGAAGTAGGTCACAGCAACTGTCACAGAATCCCTTCAAACCCGTTTAAAATCCAATAAGTCTGAGGAAAAAGACCCGTGGAAATGTATCTAATTTGAAAATCACATTGGCTGGGTTCAGTTCTGCAAATCATTTAAACACGTTCTTAACTTGACACTAATGAATCAGCTTACAGACGTCAAAGATACTTGAAGATCAGATCTGAAGTGCTCAGCATCTCGCGCCACAAGAGGCCCTGCTCGTGGCAGCAGCTCCAGCAGACACTGGTGGCACTTACACCAGTCACACCAGTCACACCAGTCACACCAGCACAGCTATACTCTGCAGGGGGTCCCATGCTCCCCAGACGTTTCAACCTCGAGCCATCTCAAGGTTTACCAGGGGGCTAATTCAAAAATAAAAATATAAGTCTCCAAATAGGAAACGTTGCCATTTTTCAAGTGCAATTTACAAGATGCTGAAAGGGATCGTGCTTCATTTTGTAAGGAAGAAAAAAAAAGATTTTATAATTCTCTGGCATTCAGATGCCCTAAATATCTCCAACCCTGCCAGGGAAATCTCACGCTTTGAGCAAGGCTAACATTAGCTGCTTCTCCTTCCAACTGAAAATATTCCTAAAAACATCTGATCGATCCCAAGAGAAGCGGATCATTCCTTCTGCCCCAAAGGCTGTGCTGAAGCAACCTTGAGAGAGGATGGAATGGGATCAGCATCAAGGGAAGGTGAACCTGCATCCAGATCCCAATCCCCACAGCACCACGTCCAAAGCCAGGAGAATGCATCCCTTCTACTCCCTCTGCAGCACAGCACCTCGAGGGATGTGCCTCCCATGGGCTGGGTTTCTTCAGGGTGTAAAAAAGAGATGAGGATTTGGAGAACAAGAGGTGGTGGCTTGGACTGCTGCCAGATAGAGGGGAAACACTGGTTGGGCTTTGCGTAAGTGCTTTGTAATTTCCAATAATTGCCAAAAAGTGTGAGGTGGGGCCTTGGCCTCTGTGCTGTGCCAGGTGGAAAAAATAAATTCTTGATCTGAATAAGGGAGGATGAGCAGAGCCCTCGAGGCTGCCTGCAGGCACCTGAGCACTGAGAGAAACCTCAGCAAGGAACAGCACAAACAAGGAGATTACTGCAAGTTACAGGAAGCACAAAAGACTCCTCACCAAGGCAGAACATGGAAAACTAGGGCCCTAAGGAGAGGAAGAGCAGGGATGCTGTGGGACAAAGCTCCTGCACTGGAACCCAACCAATCCACTTTTTGGGTGTGAGCCATCCTGGCACACACCAAGGACCCTGGCTGCCCACTGCCCATGGGTCTGCACGTGGTCCTGCCCTGTGCCTGCTCCAACAGAGGAGATGATGAACTGTTGAGGAAAGTAAGCCAGCCCTTCTCGGGAGAGGAGAAACGAGAGCATCAGTGCTTTTTCCTTATTAATGGCTTGTGATCTGGAGCATGTGATATGTGCATGCAATGGTGGACTGGAGAAGGAATGAGAGAGAGAAATTCCCTGAAGCCATTTCTGCTTATCATCCTTCCTGCATTTGGAGCATCCTCAGGGATTGCCCTTCTCACAGAGGAGTAGCTTTGGAGGAGAAAGAGGGTGACACACTCTCAAGGAGCTTATTTACAAGTGCTCTTTTCTAAAGATCAATGTGTTGAGCCTGGTGAAGAATGATTTCAATTTTGCCTTGAAAACTTGGATCAAACACTGCTGACGATGCAAACTTCCCTGCCATCCAGAGATTAAACTTGTTCTGCTGTTTTTAATAGGGGCCTGAGTGCTTTGCTTGCCAGCGGCTCTCAGCACCGCGTTCCCTCTCGGAGCAGGCTCTGAGAGCACCCTGCAGAAATAATCCAGTTGCAGCTGCATGTTGCTCAGGAGGCGCCTGATGCGTCAGCACCGAGCTGGACCTGGGAGCTCCCCACAGGACACAACTGAAAAGCATTCAGAAAACTGTGTGCAAAGACAAGACAAAAATGCAGCAGTCGAACAAATTTGATTTAATTCTCGATCACTACAGGCTCTTCCTATGACCTTGAACAACAGAGAGTGATTGAGGGCACGATGGCAGAGCGAGGACACAAGTGTCCTGTGCAGTGTCTGAGCTTACAAGAGGTCTATATTCAAACATCCAAAGCAATTTATAGACAGAGGTACCCTTGGCACACAGCACCTCCTGGGAACTGACTGTCTGACTGAGGCTGATCACCCTTGACTTCACCTAGAGCTGCTCACTCTCCGAGCCAGCAATCAATCCCACGGGCTCCCTGCCCCTTAGGCTGGCTGTTACCAGTGTACACCAGGACAAGCAATCGGTGGCTGCTGGAGTAAATGACCTGTCTTACCTCGTGGCACTGCGCCTGCTCTGCAAGGCCCATTTCCCACCAGTGTGCTTCCCAACCTGTCCCCAGTACAGACCAGCCTGTTTGGCACTGCACCAGGCACAGCAATGTCCCTTCACCCCTGCAGGAAAGCCCAGCACTAAAAGGCTGCCTATGCCTCAGGCAGGTCCTCAGTCTGCAGTAACAAACCGAAGTATTGCGAGTGAAATACATCTCCCAGTCTCACTCCCTCGCGGCGGCTCCGAGCCCTCAGCAGCGCGGGGGCTGCAGCAGCGCTGGCCTGACAGTGCCGGGGAGGTACTGCTCCTACTGCAGCACAAACAGCGAGGGACCGCCGGCCAGCAGAGCTCCACGCTTCTCCCCTCAATCCCAGATGCCTACGGCATCCCTCTCCTTCCCGCAGGTGGCCCAGCCCAAGCTCGGTGCCTACACGACCCGGTGTCTGGGTTTGAAAGACAGGTGTCCACCAAAGGAAGGCAGGAGCCCCCCTCGGAATGGGAAATGCAACCCCCTTCCCGCCAAATTATTATAAATTTGAAATTGAAGGGCTTTCAGGCACAGGTATGAGAAATAGGAATAACAGTTCTTTTACTAATATATATATATAAAACAAAGCAATAATACAGAAACACTGGTTTAACCTGACAGAGCCAGGGTCTGACCTGGCACCCTGCCGGGCAGGGTGGTCGTAGCAGTCTGATCAGGTGATAGCTGCAGTTCTCCTTGAAGTGGTTCTGTTGGAGCGGTGATCTTGTAGGAAAGGTCTGGTCCTTCTCGGAAGGTCCAGTGGTGGTTGTGTAGCTCCTGTCCTCTGGGAATCCAGTGGAAAAGGCTGTTACAGTGTTTGAGATCTCAGCTTATATTCAGCATGGAATGCTTGGTTCCTCCCCCTGGGTGGAACATCTCACAGTGGGATGATGAGTCATGGGCAAGGCGCTGATGGGCCATGAACAGGAGATAGCCCAGGACTGAGTTCTCTGTGAGCCATGCACAAGGCATTGCTGGGCCCATTAACAGGAGATAGTGCAGAGGGAGGAGGCAGGGAGCACCGCCCCACCTGGGCTCAGCAGCTCATGAAGATAGTGATAGAATACACACTTGTGGGCACATCTTACACTGCAACCTAGGACACAGGGTGCTCCTCTCGCTGCTCCCCTTCCAGCTGGAAGGACCGACGTGGAGGGGGAGCGGGCCCCGGGGGTCACACTGGCCACCCCCAGCCAAGGCTCCTGCCCCTTCCTGAGTCCCTCTCCACTGCCTTCAGCCAGCGGGTGTGCTGCTCCCTCTTTGCTCGCTCTTCATTTAGCCTCTGAAGTGTGAAGCGTTATTAAACTTGTCCTCAGTCACTTCAGAGTGGCAGACGAGGCTGCCACGCTCTGCCAGCTGCTGATTTATTAGTCAGTTCTGCAAGACTTTAATCTGCTTGGAGGGTTTTTTCTTCTCTTTTCCCAATTCATAAATGGGCATCTTTATATTTAATCTGTAGTCAAACTACTCCGTACTTGACCTTTAAGCTGCTACACAAGGGTGTGTAATTGCCTCTCTCCAGGCCACATCTGCCCACAGGGAGCAGCTGAGCCCCAGGAGGGCAGAGCTGGGATATTTTGTTTACCCCACTTTCAGGCTCTGTCTCACTGAGATAATATACGAGATTTGTGGTGGCTTTCCTGGAAAGAGATATATTCACTTCCTGTCAATGCAGAAAGGCACCTGACTTCCCTGGTGTCTTAGCTGGGATGCAGCAATAAGTGCTAACGGATCAATTACATGTGATTTTGCCCTTCTTTTATTGAAATCAGCTGCCCAGCCCAGCATCAGCCTCCCCGGCTCCAGGACAGAGCAGGCATCACACCCCCAGCCGAGTCTCGGATATAATGAAATGCCTTGGGGATAAAAAAATAAAATTAAAATTGTGCAGAACACATATAATTTTGGCAAGACTTTACTCTCTTTCCCCCAGGGAATGCTTATAAAACAAAAATAGTTATGCAAAATTATGCATTTTTTTGCTTTTATACTGTAAAAAGCCAACACAAAGTGCTTCTCTGTGTACAAACACTTTAAATATCGGATGCTTACTGGACACAGTTCTGGCTTTTCCTTTACATTTGAAAAAAGCAAACGCCTCCCATGGAAAAATTATGGAAATAAACTAGGAAGAGAGGCTCATTATTTTTCCAAGGGATTTTCACACCAAGTTTCAATATGCAAGTCATGCTCCCACCATGGAGGGCTGTGCACAGATACAATCTAGTGAAGATTTTGTGTACACTGTGTAAAATAAAGCCACATCAGCTTCATTTTGTTTGTGCTAAGAGCTGCTTAAATGTATTATTCCTCTGCCTCCTCACCAAACAGAAACAATACATAGAAACAGTAGCAAAATTAAATTGAGGTATTTAGCTTCCAATTTAGAGCCACGAGAAGAAAATGTACTGTATGAGGCACCTTCAGAGCCTCTGCTGGGGGATCTTTGAGCCCTACATCTGCTGCACAGCCATAAGGAACTGTCTGGAAATGGTTTCCAGAAAAAGCCACCCTCAGCTTGGCCTGAGGCACATCATCCTCCAGCCTCTCCTCCACAGGGATGTCAGCAGCTGCCCAAGGTGCTCAGTGGCACCAGCCAGTGCCACAGGGAAAGATGTCTCCCACCAGCAGCAGCCACCCCTGGCAGCACATCAATCCCCACCATCACTGGTGTGACTTGGGAGAACCAGCAAAACAAGAGTGCGGCACATTTGTAAAACCCAGTTTGTTTTCCATCTCTTGAAATTAATTTTCTCTGTTTTCCTATCACTGTTAAAATGCCAAATAAACATCGGATTAAAAAAAAAAAAATAAAACCAACATTTCTTTCTTCCTGTGAATAGTAATACACACAGGAAGCCTCCCACACTCCCCTTCCAATCCACAAATCCCCATGTGCTGCACAATCTCCTTCCCATGGGAAAGAACCTGAACCTGTTCCTTGCCTGCTACACTGAAAAGTGCCAGAATTAACCTGGTGCCCAGACACTGGCAACTGGGAATAACAGGGATTTAACTGATACGGTGGTCTGGTTTAGGAAATCCATGTTCCAGAGGCTCCTCACATCCCTGTGAGGATCTGAGCTGAGAGGGAAGAGCTGGCGGCAGTGGCTGGTGGAGAGGTTCTCCCTCCACACAGGCACACTGCCAGGCAGGCCCCGTGGTTTCATGGGACACAGTTTGGTGTGAAAAACCAAACAGGAATATATTTGAGGGTGCTTTTCTGCACTACCCCCAGCCCTACTGCCCATCAGACCCACGGGCACTGGGCTTGTCACAGCCCAGGGCAGCAGGGACACAGCCAGGACCAGGCACGGCCTGGTGAATTGCTATTTCATTATCCAGGCAGGACAGCAGGAAAAGCAGGCTTTGCAAATCTTACAGAGTCTGGGGTTTTGAGCTGAAATTGTAGGATTTGGGGGTGGTTCCAGGTGATGACATGGGGTTTGGCTGTGCAGGTGCCAGATAAATACAGGGATCATCCCAGCCCCTGAGTCACCTCAGGGCAGGACACGGCACCCCCTCCTTCTGCCCCCTCCTGCTCTCCCACACCCCTGCCCAAAGGTGGGATCCCTCCATGGCTCAGGGTCAGGGCATTTTCCTCTGGCAGGCACAGAATTTTTGCCTCCACACATTTAACCCTTCTCAGGCTTCCACAGCATCTGCCTGGGCCAACACCCACTGCCGTGGGAGAACTGTTCTCTCGAGACCCCCACGCCCTTCCCGAGGCAGGGATCTCCTTGTCCCCCTACATCAGGTGCCCCCTCGTCCCTGCACATCGGGCCAGATTTTGTTCCCAGTAGGTACAGCCAGATCCACCCACAGCTGCTCACACAACATTTAAACTTCCTCTGAACGTGCTAGAACAACCAAGACATTTGCTGTGAATTGGAAACAGGCCGGAATTTGCAGGGATTGGGCAAAACAACTGGCTGCAGCTGGCCAAATTAATTCCCAGCATAATTCCACTGAAGTGGAATTTAACAGGCATTTGAAATAATGTGATCTTTTCTTGCCCTTTGCATGTGTAGAAGAGAAAAAAGGTATTAACAGCTCACTCCCAATCTTGCACGGGTAATTAGCCATGTGGGGAGCAAAGAGCCCTGTGCACTCCTGGGCTGGCAGGTGCCCAACCTTCTGCTCTGCCAGTTGGTACCTTTGTGCAGGAGAAAAAGGAGCTGCCCTGGGTGGGTCTGTACAATGGGCCACACGCTGAGGCTGGCAGGTCACAAACAAGTCACGTGAGAGTTGAGCAGAACGCCATGGAGCATACCAAGTTTCTTTGTAAACTGGTTCCACGCAAAGATAATAGAGAGCAGAGGCTAATTCTGCAGTCTCTAATTTTCTTGTCTGACTAAGCAGGCATAATTCACACCCATCAGTTGCAAATGGCTTCTCCCACCAATCCTAAAGATAGAGGAATTTTTTTTAAAGAGAAAAAAAATAAGGAAAAATATGATTTCCTACCTCTGCAGGAAGAGGATGAAAAATACGTGCAAAGGCTGTCTGACACAAATATGTATTTTCACTCAGCTAGTTCAAAGAGATTGTCTTGCAGCCCAGAAACAGGAGACTTTGATGGAACCAACTGGCCAAAACAGTTTCTCCTGTCAGAGATGAACACAGGGGGTGATAAAGATAATAATTTTAACTGGTCTTACTTAGTCATTTGCTCCCTGTTGCCCTTTTCAGCCCGTATGACACGCTGCAATTGTACAAATTCGGCTGCTGCTGCACAAGGCTGACGATCTGCCAGGATGCACGTGGCTCCATTCCACAAGCCCTGGGGGATCTGTCACCTCTCAGGTGCCAGCACAGCTCCATCCCTGCTCACAGCCAAAAAGGCTGGGCAGGTCTCTACACCCTCCCAGGTTCCTGTTGCCTGGGGTCACTCTGTCCATGGGGATGTTGGGAAGCATCTGGTCCACACTCCCAGAGCACCAGCCTATCTCCAAACCAAGATCCCTTCAAAGGAAGGGGCTGATCAAAGGGGCCCTGCTGAGGGTGCCTGGTGAGGGTCTGGCTTCAGTGTCCCTGCAAGAGCTGGCATGGATGGAGCTGCGCCAGGGCCAGGCTGGCTGAACCACCTCCTCAAACTCCCACCTTCCAATGCCACCCAAGGGTCCCACATTCCCACTGTGTCCTGCCGGGTGAGAGCAGCCAGATCCCCAAGGTCTGACATCCCTGGTGGCAGGACTGGGGTGCTGCTGCTGGTGCAGAGACCCAGCTGGGTCTGTGCCAGGTGTGTGACACTGAGCAGGGCACCCTTGGCCAGAGCAAACTGCAGCATAACTGATTAAAAATAGTAACAAGATTCCACCCTTTGTTGTTGTCTCATTCAAAGAGTCTCCGTCAGCCTCAGTTAGACCAGCTCCAGGCAGGAAAGGCTGGTAAACCTCTCTGGCCATTGTCTGAAGGGCCGTGCACTGGCTCTCCCAGCACCAGCACAGCCCTTGTCTCACCTCCACGTCTGCCTCGGCTGGAAAGGGGGCAGTGGAAGAAACGGCTGCTGCAAACACCCCTGGGGGAAGGAAGAGCCAATTCCCACCTCCTACCAGCCTGGGGACATTGGGGACAAAACCTCGTACCTACTTCCTCCAGCTCAGTTGGCAGCTGACGGCGGGACCCGCCAGGGCCAGCTCGCCCTGCTGCGGGGTGGGGTCTGCCCGGGGGGCGATGCCAACTGCTTCAGAGAGCAGCGCCAGCTCCTTTGATCTGCCCACGCAGGGCTCTGATCTGAGCTCCCTGTAGCCCCGGGCCCCTGCAGCCAGCCCGGCCAAGGAGGGGAGTGCAGCACTTGCCCCCGGCCCCTTCCCACTCGCCCGGTTTCTGCGGGGCGTCGCTGCTCTCGGTTTGACAGGAGCTCGCGTTCTCCCAGCGCGTTCTCCTGACTCTCATAATAGTACATTCAGCAGAACTGGATACATTTCAAGCCAGCTATTACACTACAATATGTTCCAACACAAATATATGCAGTGTAGAGCAGCAACAATTCTTCTGCGAGTATCCCGCAGATTGCAGAAACCCCACCTTTCCCTGCCGCCCCACCTGCCCCGGGCAGAGCAGCCACACCACGGCAGCGGGAATTACTTAGAGAATAAACCTCATAAAAATCTAAGTGGGAAACCTCCCCACTTTCAAATCATCTGCCCAGAACCGCAACACACGAGCAGCTCCCAGCAGTTCCCTCTGCCCTGGCCCCACGGCAGGGCCGGCAGAGCTGCCGGTGCCTCCACCCCAACCACAGAACCAAGAGAAACCCTGCCCGTGCTGCAGGCAAGGCACGGGGAAGCACAACGCCTCTCCCTTCCAGATGGAATGCCGAGTAGGAAGTGGAAATTTTTCCTTTCCCCTCCACCCCACAACAAGCAAAATGTAACACAAATTGCAGCGAGTTTGCGGGGGCAAATGTGGATGCTTGGTGTTTGCTTTCGCGAGAGCTGCTGGAGCGTGGGCGGCAGCGTCACCTCACCCCGGCTGCTGGCACGGAGTGAATGCCTCTCCCGAGGAAGAGGCACGGAGCAGACCCCAACTGCTGGGGCAAAGCCGGCTTCTCCCCGCAGCACCGCCGTGCCCAGGGCAGCCCTCAGCGCTCCCCGATGCCATCACAGTTCCCAGAGGATTACAGCGAAATGAATCCTCCTTACAGCATCTAAACTTGCCATTTAAACCAGGAAATCTGCTGTGGCAGAGCTGCGGGAGTCAGAATTAACCAGAGTGCTGGAGAAGAAGCGAGTGCAGGATGAGACCGGGAAGGAAGGAAAGGAGGGATCCTTCATAATGGATCTGTGAATCGCAGGCTTCAATTCAATTTAGCGACCCATCAATCAAGCTGCGGGTGTCACAGCCAAGGGCCGGAGCCGGGACGGTTTCAGTAGAGGGCACTCAAGTCCCAGAAATCTGCATTTACCAGGTATATTCACTCTGATGTTTTAGGAACCGACTTCAGCACATGAATCTCGGTAATGCGAGCACTGAGCCTCGTAACTCAGATTGATTGTGGTTCTATTAGACCTGATGCATATAAATCTAAACAAAACACATGTGGATGGAGCTAATTCAAACTCACCAGTTTAGATACCATTACAAAAATAAAGAGAAGCCTCTTTTTCTTCATTAGTATTGAAAAATGCCATAGCTACAGAAATGCTTATGTCTCTCTCTGCCACGTTCATACTTCTGCTGCTGCTCTAAAGCATTAGTCTGATTTGAAAATGTCCTTTGTCAATCAGCATTTTCCTCTAGATATTATTAATCTCAACATTATTTTCTATTTTTGCAAGTGATTCTCATTCATACTCAAGAAGTCTTACATCAGCGACTTGAGAACACCCATAAACCTACAGCTTTATTTGTAGGTGAGAGGACTGATACTTTTATGTATATAAAACCCCCATAAGATGTACACAGTTACAAATCTGACCTGTGTAATACCAGGAGCTCTAAATACTACACATATTCACTGTAAAAACAGCAGCACGAAAAAAAAACATCCAAATATCTTCACAACAAACTCAAAATAACGAATCGACTTCTCACTGGTACACCATGTTCACAAGTTATAAATACAGCAGAGTTTGCCTTAATTGATACACTCTTAAATGATGAATTACCACATTAATGCTATTTTCGCAGCACTTATGAACTGGGCAAATATCTTGTATTTTTAGCATCGCTGAAACAAGTTGTCCAATGCCAAAGCCCTTCTGCCCTTTGATCATCCTTGAAGGCACAGCCAAAGATTCCTGGAGGAAGTCCTGACTCAGCTTGGTGTAAATTCCGCTCCCAAGGCCCATGTGGCTCAGCCCAGTAACCCACTGGCCAGCACTCACCTGTGCAGCAGCACCGAGCCAGAGCTCTGGTCCCGCGAGGGGTTCTGTCAGCCTTCCAGTACTTCCTTCTTTTGTCCAGCCATCCTTCCTGTGCTGTAATTATCCATAATGACCTGGCTCCAGCTCCAGCTGGGAGGCTGAAGGTCACTGCTCACAGGTCTGGGTCCATGCAGCACCTCCATGGGCATCAGGTGAAATCAAATAGTCTCTGTATGGGGGAAAAAACCCCTAAGCAGCTATGGTGCAATATCTAAAAGAAGTTTCGAAAATGCCCTCTTTGTAATCCTGCCCCAGAGCAGCTCTGGGATCCCCAGGGTGCTGCTCAGAATGAGGAGCATTGCCAAGTTACAGGTGAGGGACAGGCTGGGGGACAGTGTGGGAATCTGGGAGTACAAAGGAAGGGAGACACAGCCGTGGTGGGCTGTTCTGCTGGACGCCGTCGGGTTGCTTTGGGAAGGAGAAGCCATGCAAAGCCCAGTAAGGAGATGAGCAGCCGTGGAGCACTCCTCTGCCTGTGCCCAGGCTTGACTGCTGTGGCAGTTTCTGGTACAGGACGGGTCCTGTCCTACCCTCTCTGATCTACGTGCACGAGACAGGGACAGTCCATGATCTCCATACACCCATCTGTCACTAATCAAATAATTTAATACAAAATAAACTATTTGTGCTGGCCCTGCAGTAGGATTCAGTGGCTGAAGGTGAGGCTGGAGCCTTACCAGTGCCTGGTACCAATAGAAAGGCAAGAAGCAGCATCCTGAACTAGCAGAATATTTCATCCCCACTACAGTTAAATTTAAACACTCCACAAAATCCAACTTCTTCTCCATGTGCTGGAGTCTGCAAAGAGCAAAGAACAGCCATAGCTGAAACAGCCCTTTTTACCTGCTCCCTCCCAATAGCTTTGTGGGGCTTTTTTATCTCCAGGTGCAAAGAGTCACCAGGTTGTGACATTTAATTTTATAACAAGTTCACAGAAACAGCTGTCCTTCGCTTAAGAAGTATGTAAAGAAATTTTCTTCCATGCCCTTTCACTAAATCTTATCCGTTTTGGTGTCAGGAGAGATAAAAATATCCCTAACACGAGCCACTCTTTTCTGTAACCATCTTTGGCACAGGCAGAAAGGTTCGGGTTGGGAGCTGGAGCCTTGGCCCTGCCCACAATCAACACCAACAACCGCCCCCTCCGAGACCGAGCTTGTGCCCAGTGCTTGGAGGAGGCTGAGCGGCACCTCTCTGCCTCGATGCTCAGGGAAGAGTAAGACGTCGCCTCCACCGTGACACAGTCCTGAGACCCCAGGCCACGCTCAGGGGCACCTTCCCATCGCCCCAGCGAGGCACCGCTACACCTCTGGGAGGGGCTGGTCCTGCCCCGGGCGTGCAGATCTGCCAGAGACTCTTCCAGCTTTTCCTTACGATTCCGTGTTGATGACGGCTGTCACATTTCCTGGCCAACCCCCCACTGCTTCAGCTGTACAAACAGCCAGAGCCCAGACACCACTGCAGTGGGCACGCAGGGAATCCCCCGCGTGTCCACCTCCCTGCAGCGCTCCCCGCACCCGCTGCCTGCTGGCAGAGGCAACACCCAGGAACTTCTCTGAGCTGCAGACCGATAACAACTTGCAGTGTTCCTCCCCTAGTCCGCACACCCGGGCTCCCGGAGGCTGCTCCGGGATGAGTCTCGAGCAGAGTGCAGGACGGCGATCAGCATTTCTCCCAGCACGGAGCACGCCGAGCTTGCTGCTGGGGAAACTGGGAGCCAAGGAAAATTAAAAAGATGAGCCGATACAGAGTAATAGTATGTTTGTAAGAAAATTAAAGATTTGCTCTTCAGCTGTTCCATGCTGGAGTTAGGAGGCAGCTGGCAAATGGGAACGATTNTTGAGGGACACCGGGCATCCCGCGATCTGCGGGACAGGGGCCCGTCGGGGGCAGAGGGAACAGGAACACCTGCGCTGCCGGGACCCCCGGTACTCCCGCGCCACCGCCCCCCTCTCCGCGGTGCCCGCCAAGGGTCCCCTTCGCCTCCCGCCCCGCGCCCGCCGCCG
>VYXC01009944.1:210012-223344 GCA_013397175.1 Platysteira castanea
TCGGGCAGCAGCCGCCCGCGTCCCCGCTGCCCCTGGGGCCGTAGGGCCGCGCCGGCCCGCGCCCTCCCCAACGATGCCCCATCTCTGGCCGGCGCTTTGCCGCGTCCTCTGGGAATACTGGGCAGCGCTCCTGCTCGGCGGATTCTGGGGACAGACCTCGCACGGGATGCCGCATGTCATCCGGATCGGTAAGGGCCGGCGGCGGCGGGAGAACTTCGGGGCCGGGGCGGAGAACGCGCTTCCCGGGGCCGCTGCGGGGGATGCGGTACCCGGAGCTGCGGGATGCGCTGTCCGATGCCAGAGCGGAGGTTCCCCTGGCGAAGGATGCCCTGGTCGGGGCTGGGGACGCTCTGCCTGGTGCCGGGGCGGAAGGTGCCGGCGGCGCGGCGAGGCGGGGGCTGTGTCCCAGAACGGAGCGGGCAGCGTTCTAGGTGCGAGCAGCCACCCCGGGCACGGTGCGATGGGGGTGCTGGGCACCTTGCGAAGAGGAGAGGAGAATGCTGTACCTCCGGAGAGTGGGGTGCAGACTCCCCGGAGAAGGGGAGTGCTTTGCTCCCGGAGAGGACGAATGCTTTGCCTCTGGAGAAGGAGGATGCCGAGCCCCCAGAGAGGGGGGATGTTGAATCCCTGGAGAATGATGATTTTTGGTCACAGAGATGGGGGATGCCGAGCCCCTGGAGCGGGGGGATGCTGAGCTTGTGACGAGGAGGGCTGCGGAACCCGGTGTGAGGAGAGGTGTTGAGCCTGTGTAATAGGGTGCTGTGCAGAAGTGCTTTGACCCAGGGCTGGATGTGCCCAGCACAAGGGACAGACAGCCCGGGGGGGCCCACGGCACCGAGTCCCGCTGCCTGGAGGATGCCAGTGGGCTGGCTCCGCTGCAGCTGCTGTTGAGGACCAGGCGTGTTTCATTAAATTGCTGAGGTTCTGGGGAAAATTAATTTTTAATAATGTTACATAAAGTAATTGCACGGATAACATCCTGGGAATGAGCCTGCGATCTTTCTTTTTCTAATTAAACGAGATACTTGTTTTAATCATGTCATGTAAAGAACAGCGCTGATTTCTGTTACATCCCATGCACTTTGCCATTGGTACACATTCCTGGGGATTTGCTATCTGCCCACTCAAAATTACAAGGACAGGTTTATCTGCCTTTTCAAGGTTCAAATTTTTACTCAGAGAAACCAGTGAAAACTGAATAGATTGGTGAATATTTTAAAGTGGAAAAAATGGGTCTTACTCATCCCAGTGCAACTGCACAGCAGCAATATGAAAGCCAGAAAGAGAAAAATGCTGGTCCTGAGGGACAGGTGCTTTTTGAAGTGAAACACTGTCACCTCCAGCACAGCTTGGAGTAGCTGCATGGCCCAGATCGCCTCATGGACAAGGGCTTGATTCCTGCAGTGTGAGCATCTTGTCTCCCCCAGACTTCTGTGAATGGGGCGCTCCAGGCAGATGTCGTCCCGTGTACACTGTAGTGCCAGAAATACTGGTGGAAAAGGTTAATGGATCTGCCTCCGGGGCCTTGGGCCCTGGCGGCTGATGAACTTTCACTAGAGCCAAGCTGCTTAGTATGCTCAGCCTCTGCCTGGAACAGCTGGAAACCCACTCCCAGGAAGGCTCCGTTGCTGCTGGCAGGGCGCGCTGGGCTTCGCCAGTCCCACTGCAGGAGCTCAGACAGCTCACACTGCTGTGTGAGCCCCCCCTCGCCTGTCACCGGCCTGTTCCCACCAAGAGCCCCGCAGTGCTGTGGCGGAGTTTCCCCTCCCGACAGGTCCCGGGGCTCAGGTGCCCATCGGGACCGTGAGCCGTGTGCGGGGGGGCTGTCGCAGCTGGGCTGCTGGGCTGGCAGCTCCTCCTGCTTTCGGTTTGGCAGCAGCGGGCCTGATTCTCGGTGGCCAGAGCCGGCTGCTGCCAGGCTGTCGCTCCGAGGAGGCGGGCGAGGGGCAGCCGCAGCTGTGGCAGATGCCCGCGGGGGATCGGGCTGAGGCCACTGGGGCTGGCGGGTGCTGAGACCCCCGGGAATATTCGCGTGGGTCATGGGGAATATTCAGGCTCAGGAGTATCCCTGGGGCTGTGTGGAGATGTTTAGTCTTTCAGTGCCTCAGTTGTCCTGAAAATGGATTTTCTAGGCAAGGCTCAAAGCAATTGCACAAAAGGACAGAGGGAGTTTCAATGCAGAGACTGGTGCCAGCCCTCCCCGAAAGCACTTGGGTCTGCTGCAGCTCTGCTCCCCTTCGCCGGGCAGGCGGGTGGGCAGGCAGGAAGGCAGGGATGGAGGCAGGCAAGGAGGGAGGGAGGCAGGCGGGCAGCAAGGGAGGAAGGGCTGCCCGCTGCAGGAGCACAGCTGTGCCACTGCCAGCACTGCCGTGCCTTCCACAGGAGCGGTCTCGCTTTACCTGCTGAGAAATCCCACAACAGTCAGCCCCTCATCGAGCTACCCTCTTGATCAGTAAAATAAGAAAATTAAAAGATAAGAGAAAGGCTTTAATCGGGGCTGCAGGGAGATCTGTGTTTACCTTTTCTCTCAGCTAAAACTGGCATCATTTTGTGACCTCTTTTTCAGCCCACTGGAAAACTGCAGATTCTTGCCCTGCCTTAATTTGTGCAAAGCTGCCCTGGCTTTCAAGTAATTATTTTAATTATTAGGTTATGCCAAGAAGTGGAGAACACTTAAGTAACTATTGGTTTAGCACTGAAAATCAAACCAGAGGGAAAGCAGGTAACTTCTTAAAGCTCTCTTTTTTCCCTGTGAAGCTGACTATTAAAATAAACACAGGGAGAGATATCTAAGAAAGGGAAGGAAAAGCCAAAAGCGCTCTTTCTCTCACCAGTAAAATATAAATATTTAATCTACACATCTAAACATAATCTATACATGTACTCGTACAAAGAAAATCTGTGCCTTGTTACTGGATGGGTTTTTAAAGCAGGAATTTGTATCTGAAGCTTGTTCAACAGCAGCTTGGTTATTACGCAATCTGTTAAATATTTGAAAATGCCGTATCAGAAAACACCATCCAGAGCTGCTCCAAGTGCTCAATTCAGCTCCGAGTTACTCTGGAACAGAGACAGATAAGGGTAGTGGTGTGAGGAGCTGCCCCGTGCTCACACCCGGTGACGGAGCCTGCGCTGCCGCCAGTCCTCACTGCGGCTGAGCTCCGGGAGATGACACCTGGTATGGAGAGAAGCACGGAGCAGCTGAATATGTGCAATATCGGGCCCCTCGTATCTAAAAGCAGTGAGAGCGAGATTACAGTATGGTAGAGAGCCCATTTGCCTAACCTTTCACTTGGATTAAAAAGCGGTAGCAGCACCCTTCAACGCAACAGACGAGAGCTTGATGCCATTTTGTAGAGCTGATGGCACCGTCCCTAACAAAGCAGGGCGGGATGACTGGAATCGGTGGTGCAGGTGGAGCAGCACTGCCAGCTCCAGCAGATCCATTCCAGCCACCTCTGCTTTGCTGCAGCAGCATCAGAAATCGCTCCGAGTGACTATTTTGATGGATGATATGTTAGTGGGACACACGTGCGGATCAGGTGCCAATGGGTTGGGATCAGGAAATTGTAAAGAACAGAGCCCCGACACCGGCCAGGCAGCGGGAGCTGGATGTGAGGATTCCTGGGTGGGTTTGCACTCCGGTGCTGCTGAGAAGGTGACACCACAGCCACGCTGCCCCGCTGCCATCAGTGCCCTTGGCCACCCACTGCTGCCAGGAGTGCAGCTGATGTGGTGCCTGCCCCGCTCTGCGGGCAGGGGGACAGGCAGGGTCCCAGCCCACCCTGCCCTGGGGTCATCCCAACCCCAGCAGTGTGCTCGCCTTGCCCCTCTGCAGGAGGAGTGTGCTGGGCCAGGGAATGGGTTCATTTCCCTTGCTACATTTTAAAAGGCATCACCTCCACGTCCGGGTCCTCACTTTAGTGCCAGGTTTTTTACTAAGGTTCTATTCCTGCTGATATTTGTGGCAATAATCCCAACTCAAGCATGTCTGACAGTCCTACTGCTGTATCTCTGAAGTCGCTGTGAGTAGGATCAGTCTTTAGCAAAGCTTTTAAACAAACAACCCTGCATGAGGAATTTATTGGATTTTATTTCTTGTAGTGTCTTTCTAAGCTGTGTTTGTGTAGAGAAGGGGTCAGGGCATTGGTTGTATGATTTGCAAGTAACACAGAAAATACAATCAAATTGGAGTCTGTGTGAGAAAAAATCATTGATTATTTTATATAAATATGTAGAAAACAAATTCTGTGGATAATTGTCCTGCTCTGTGTGATTGGCTTTTCTGAGGCTTATTATGTCTGTCAGGAATTTTATTTTAAAACCACCCTTCCCACACTCTGCAAATGAAGTTGTATTTTTAAAAATAAAGGCAGAAACAGGCTTTTCCAGGCTGAAAAGGCAGCGCCCAGGGCTGGGAGCTGCACAGCCATGGGGGATATGAATGCTGGAGCGGGAATCCTCAGAAAGGCAGCTCAAGGATTTTTCTGCTCAGCTTGTGCCTGGTGACCAGAGTGGCCCGTGTTCTTTGGGGAGGCTGGCAGGATGGCACAGCGTTGGATGGCACCAGGGTGTTTTTAAATCACTCTGTTGCCCTTGTAGCTTCTCCTGCATTCCCCTGGGCATTTCTGTGACCAGGCACCCACTGCTCAAGCATTTAATGGTTGATAAAGTTATTTCAGGTCACGAGACGTTTTGTGTGTCAGATAACACATTCTGGTAATTTCAGCAGGATAGGAGGGCGGCAGTGTAAATTGTTTGGTGGTAAATTAATTCTGAATACATTTGAATAACAATGTTAACTCTTTATCGCAGAATAGTCTGATTATTTGATCTTGGCATTCTCTTGAGAACTTCATACAGGAAATTAAGATCAAACCACAAACAAGAAAAGAATAGACTCTCATTTATCACAAGGCAGGAGAGACACCAAGCCAGACAGTACAGTGCTGGGCTGCTGCCTCAGGGCACATGGCCAGCCCTCGGGCTGGAGGCAGCAGGGTGTGTGCACAGCTTGAGTGGTGAAGGAGCCTTGTGTGGGCTGGTTGTGCGCGGAGAGAGGTGGAAGCACAGACTTGACAGCAGGACACACTGACATACACTGGGACACACAGACACATGCGCCTGTGGCACGGGAGCTGCCTCTCGTGCTGCAGTGTCGTGTCTGGTTTTATCACCAGCAGGTGCAAATCCACCTCTGTAAACTTAATCTCTCCATCTCTGATGCTTTTATTAATGAAACTAAGCAGCGGTTGATGTTATGAACTGGCTCCTGTAAAGCCCGCACGGCGCAGCGACGCACAGAGCTACACTAAAGTCATTCTGTCCCCGGCAAAGCCGGGTCCCTTTTTTTCCCGGAACATGCAGGGCTCCTTGGGTACAGAGCAGCAGTTTCACGGGATCAGCACCCCTAAAGGAAGCCCAGCTTTCCCGCCTGTCGCGATACGCCGCTGGCGCCCGGCCGGGCCCCGCATCGGCAGAGGGCAGTGCCCCGCCGCGGCTCCTTCGCCCTCCGCCCGGACCAGCCCAGCACGGGCTCCCCGGCATCTGCACGGCGTCCCTGGGCCAGAGGAGCTGCGATGCCGGAGCCTCTCCTGGAGACACGGTGTCAAATACGCCCGGAGCGGCGCAGTGTGTGCAGCCAGCATTAAGCCTCCTAATCCAGTGTAATGTGCGTCTCCACCAGTTTCGCCATCTCCTTCCCCTCCTTTTGGCTGCGGCTTTAACGCGATGCTGTCTGGGCGGCTTTTCCCTTTGCACACCAGAAGACGGGCGTGGAAGTCTCTGGGAAAGGCAGATAGCGAGTTGAAAGCAGCAGAACCATGGGCGAGGGGGGATAGAGGCAAATGTTGAGAAGAACTGAGGGCTGAATGAGAGGATAAAACCGCTCTACAGTGGTGCTGCTGGAGGGAATAGATGTGGAACAGGAGAGCTGTGCCTCTTAGAGATTCCAGCTTGGTTTGCCAGGCAGGGATTATTGCAGTTTGGGCTGATGCAGAGGGGATTCAGATGAGATGGGGGTTCATGCACTGATACATCGATTTGTGTTATTAACAGTGAAAACAGGGATAATGTGCTGCTATTTACCACTTGTAAGAAAGACAAATATAGATGCAGGTCCTTAGCTCAAGCGAGAGCTCTTAAAGCAGGTGAAGGGCTCAGCTTATTGCTTTGTCTTTGCTGCTCCACCAGCTTTTCTTTGTGGTTGCCTTTGCTAACCCCTTCTGCCTCCTCTCACCCCCCTCGCTGTGCTGCCCCCAGGGAACCCACAGCTCCACTGCTCAGGTTTGCACCATGAGTCTCTCACCATGGGTCCTTGTGCTTTTAATCTGCAGTGAGACACCGAGCATGAATACACAAATGGGGATGTGACTGCTCTGTTATTTCTGGCAGGGAGGATCATCAGGGAAACGTCATTCAGCTGCAAACGGCTGAGGAGAGCGTGGGGTACCCCTGCGTCAGAGGCAACCCCAGCGCTGCTCTGAGCTTCCCCCACACTGCTCAGCTCTGCAGCACCGGCAGGAGGAGAGGGAAGCAGACACCAGCCGTTGGTGAGAACGGCCACCACACTGTATCTGTATTATTTAATATTTTACTTCAGGGACCTCGTTTGACTTTGGCTCTTTTGCTGTGCCCCACTCAACAAGCAGCACCCCTCTGTGTGGGGTCAGATTCATAGAATAAAAATCAGAACTGGGAAGTAGTAAGGGAGCAACTGGCACATTCTGTATCAGCTCGTTGTGCCTGGGACATTCAGCACAGCAGCATGACCTGGAAACCAGCAGGAAGGACTGGGTTTCCAAAGGCATGGACCATGTGAGTACGTTCAGAGAGGTTTTCAGGCAGGCAGATACACCAGCTAATACCAAAGGCACAAAACAAAGACTTAAAATTACATAAGTGTTCAGACAAATTCTTGAATTTGGGCCTTACACTTTGCTCCTCATTCTGGAAACTGGGCACTGGGGATCCCCTCTACAGGGTACCCAGCTCCCCTGGGACTGGAGCACCCAGTGTTACACAGGCTTTTGAGACAGATTTCAATTTCATCCTTGGCACCTGCAAGCAGCACCTTTAGGAGCATCAGTGGTGCCCTTGCAGCAGCTCAGTGGATATGGTGGTTCCTACCTCCAGCAGGGACAGGGATGAGGGCATTGACTGCTCTGACAGAGGCCAATGGGCACTCATTAGCTGCTAATGACATCTGATGGCTACTGCGAGTTCTCTGTTCAGACTGGGGACTTGGAGGTGGACAGACCAGATCTCTGAACTCACCAGTTCCCAGGTGAGTGGGAACGTACGTCATTCCTAAAATGACAGAGCTGGTACTGCAGAATCCAAACTCGATTAGAGACGTGCAAGTGTACGGTGAGAGAGCCAGTGTCGCCGTGGGCGGCTTCCCCCCACTCTAATGAATAGACGGCTGTCAGCTCGTACTTTTCTCCCAGGATGATGCAGTAAATAAAATCTGGTATAACCCACAAATTTAGCGGAGTTATGGCTGTCTATTGGGACTGAAGTGTTAGACTTGTTGGTTAGTTTTGCTGTGAATTCAAAGCACTCTGAGGGAAGTCACAGCAGTGATTTTAAATTCCACCCGCTGTGAGACACCATGCCTGCCTGGGCACATGGGCTGAGGGGGCTTTTTCCTGGCTGCAGCAGAAGTTTTGTCTTGGGAACAGGGTGGATTTCATTCTGAATAGACCAAACAGCCACAGCACCTGCTCAGCAGAGGATACAAGGCTGGATGTCATAGAATCCCAGAACGGTTTGGGTTGGAAGGGACGTCATAGCTCATCTCATTCCACCCCCCTGCCATGGCAGGGGCACTTCCCACTATCCCAGGCTGCTCCAAGCACTGTCCAGCCTGGCCTTGGACACTTCCAGGGATGGGACTGATGTACCCTGGGGCTCTGTCAGATCACCCTGCCCGCTGCTGGCACACTGTGCTCCGCAGGAACAGCCCCTCAGCCACGCGAGGGGGGTTCCCTTCCTGGAGAGCCTTGGGAAAGACACCAGTCCTTCAGCACTGCAGAACTCCAGGATGAGGTTCTTTTATTGGATGTGCAGCAAAAGGTACATCATGATTAACCTTAAAAGCTTAAGCTTTTTCTTTGCCTGTGCGAGACAGATTTATAATATTTTCTCTTTCTTTTTTAAAGCTGGATTCTTAGTGCAGACAGTGATTTATTGAATAATCAATTTCCTTATCTACGTAATACATTCAGGTGATCCATCAATGCCAGATAATCAATCCAGCTCGGGATTTTAAGTGTATATATGTGTACTTGTATATATATTTTCCTCCCGTACTGTTGTCAGGCCAAGTAATGTCTCCCTTTCTGTGCTCCTTTTCCAGTGACTTTTGTTTATGGTGTGTAAAAGAAACCCCGACGTTATATTACACCTTGTAAGTTTTACGGTACTTGAGAGGTTTATGCGCTATGAATGTAAAGGGCAATGCAATAACGCAAAGGGCAGTGAGACATTTTTAAGCGCAGAAGGATATACACGGAGCTGAGGAGATAAATCTGGGCGGATAATCGTCCCACTGTGTCTCTCCTATTTATGAGAGGAAAAGACATTCACTGCAAATCATGCTTCAGGTCACTTGTGCCCTGGTCTCTGCTCTGCGCTGCATTATTGGCTGCTTTAACTGCTCTTAATCTGCTTTGGGATCTCTGCCCTGGTTCAGAGCCGTGTCCAGGCCCAGCGGAGGGGGCTCAGCCCAGGTGTGGTGTGATTCCCCATCACTCGGGTGGTACACTGGTCTTGTGCAGCTCAAGGACTGGGGTATGTGGAAGATGATGTGTCTGTCCTCTGTGAGTTGGGAAAGGGCTGAGCTAGAGAAAGAACTGTAGGAGGAAGTAAGAGGAGTCACAGTTGCCGAGTCTGAAGTTTATGGGTAGTTGAGCTGGGGAAGAAGAGCCTGGGTGCAGCCTCCCACAGTCTGGCTGTTCACTGCTGGAGCTTGGGCTGGGCAGGAAACTGTTCCGAGAATAGGTCTGGGAACTTCAGCAAACACTGTTCATACGAGGAGAGGAACTTCTCAGGGCATTTTGCTCTTGTTAAATTTCTGAAACAATCAAGCCATGAATGCCTCTCAAATGTGAATGTTCAGAATTCCGCATTTGCAATTAGCAGTCGAATTGGAGACAAAATGCCATTACTTCCAGAGGTCAAGATAAGTTGTATACAGAGGTCACTGTTCCATGTGCTTCAGTTAAAATCCAATTTGTTTTGTGGGCTTACGATGGCAGAAATGCTGATGATTTTGCTATTGCCACATGTTCGGTACTTTCTGTGCAGGAAAAGATTTCGCCTTAATTACTTCCAGTTTTCACTGTCTGGCGCAGAGACAGGATTTTCCTGATTTGAACCATCTCATCAAAAGTTGAGACCCTAACTGAGACGGAAAACCTCGGGATGTGGCAGAGCCCCTCGGAGCTCCCGGGAGCAGGAGCTGATGGCCGGTGTCCTGCTTCCCATCATGACAGCAGCTCTCCAGAGTGTCCCTGGGATGGGAGGAGGGGGGAAGAAGCTGCAGGATAATCCTCTGAATCTGTGTTCCTCCTATCCAAACAGTTCTGCAGAGCCCAGCACCTCCTGCAGCTCCAGGTGCCATCACTGGTGCCATTTGTTCCAGCAGTAATGCCATTACTATTTTAAGCTGAACCAGGGACCTGTAAAAAGGAGGTTCTTGGTTTAAATCTCTGGTCTATAAAATCTTAAAGACCTGCTCTTCCTTTATAGGGAAAGAAAACCATTTTCTTCCTCATTTTATGCACTTTTCTTCTTGCAAATTTTTATTTCTGCAAAAGCAATTTTTGTCATCTTTGCTTAGACGAAATTCAAAGCAAGACCCTGCATGTTTTGCTTCAGGGTGGTGTCTCATCTTGGCTCATAATATTTGAATGGAAACAGGATCTGTAGTTTTCTTTCCTATTCATCTACATCACAGTGAAAACGTTGTCCAAAATGGGTGTTGCGAGACCTTAGATGAAGCCAATAATAATTTTAAAATGTAGGGCTTGCCCCTGCACAGTTTACCAAATTCCCTTTCGGTTAAAATTACAAATGAAGTGTTGAATAAAAGGAATGTTCAATTCTTCGAGCAGCTACCTTCTACCCTGTGGTGTATTCCAACAGTCAGAACTGACTTTGGATGTGTGCCCATCTATTTATAAAGGATCAGTAAAAAAAATAGTTAGAGCCATCTTTACTCAATTTTCTTAGACATTAATGCAGTGGTTTCTATTTGAGGAACGTTTTCTTTTCTGCAGTGTAACTTCATCTATGAAATGTGGCAATTTCAATTGCTGGATCCCTTTCCTCCAGCTGGAGGGAGGGCAATGGCACACGGCACCCCGGAATCCAGCCTGAGCTACAGATCCCCCTCTTTACACCATGGATTTGCATTTACTTTTAGAAATTTTCAGAGGCAATTTGCACCTTATTGACCCTTTCCTTCTCTCTCTAACTCCAAGGATCACACATACACACTTGGTATGAAGAAACAGCTCATCCTTACGGATGAGCCACAGCCAAACCCGGTGATCCTTCCTCAGGACTGCACCTGGCAGGTGGGACCTGCCCTGGAGTGCTCCCTGAGCACCAGCCCAGGCCCCTGGCACAGCCACTCCCTCCATGACTTCCATCTCAGGTGCTGAGGTCCCCTCCTCATCCCCAGGCCTCAAAGGCTGAGGGAAGAGATGAACACAGTTGCAATCCTGAACAAGCTGTACTTCCTGGTATTTTAAGAAAATGCTGAATTTTAAGAAAATTCAGACTTTCCCCAGCAGCTGGATGGGATTTTCGCTTATCACCAGTGCTTGCGAACAGAACCCTCAGAACATTCCTGGCTTCCTAAAGATCCTGTGAGGTGCCACCAGCCTGGGTGACAGCACTGGTGACACTGAGCACCCACACCGACCTCACCACCACAGGCACGTGAGTTTACATGGAAGTTTCCCCCAGCCAGGTGACCACTGGTATTTAGTGCTGGCCCAGGCACCCGGTCTCTATATTCTGACTGTGTTATTAAGGTCATCCTATGTGGTTACACGACTCTGTGTGCTTTGTGAGTGTTTGTGGGGAAACCAATTTCCATATGAATTATGGAAGTTGATACCAGCGGGGCTGTAATTCGTAAATTGTTCTGACAGCAACATTTTGTAACAGAACACAGAGAAACCAGGGTAATAAAACTTGCCATTAAGGGAGTGGACTTGCAAGTCCTAGAAAGAATTCTTGTCCAAGGATTATTTATGATCATTGCACACCAAAATGTGTTTTTGCATTTTTATTGCTGGCAAATTACTTGTAAACCCACCGGGGAGCTAATGATTTTTCCTCCGAGGCCATGCAACTTCGTTTTGGTTTATATATATCCATTTCTGTGACCAGTTAAGCCGTCACGTTTGATTTATAATAACAATAATTATTTCAAAATAGCCCGGGTGTTAAAGGGTTAAGTGTCCTTTGATTCCAGCTGACAAAATCCACAGGACAGTGATTCCAGAGGAGAATGGCTGGTGGTGCCTGGGCAGGTTTTCCCCGGATCACTGTAACGGTGCTAACTACCTCTAATGGGGAGCACGGATTATTTATGTTCTTCTGCAGCTTCTCATTAATTTTTCAGAGCACTTGCTTGAAGAGTTCCGACTTCTTGGCTTCTTCATTAGTGTTACCTGTTCAGCAGTGTGGAGCAGGGGAGGTGACACTTCAGAAAGGAGCATTTCGGTTCAGGCTGCTGTACAGGGGGAGGGCAGGAGCGGGAAGCTCTGGGTGAGAAGGTGGGAGCAGGGGCAAGATTTTAGCGAGCTTTCAGCCTCCCCAGCGGGCCTGGCTGGCGCAGGGGCTCAGAGCCCTGGCTCCCATTGCCCAGGGCCAGCTGCCAGCGCCAAGCCGTCCTGGACACCCTCCGGGGCAGCAGAGCTGTCCCAGCCCCTGGCACGCGGTGGCTTTTCCAGCCCCGCATCACTGAGGGGTTCCTGTGCCCGGAGCCCCCGGTGCAGCCATCACTGCTCCTGCTCCCACCCTGTCAGCCCGGCTGAGCCCAGCTGTGCCCCCTGTCACGCCCTGTCCCCCAAATCCTGTCCCACGGGTGCCTCTGTGCCACTCTGCAGCTTTTACCCGCTCACTCCTCGGGATGCTCCAGTCATTCCCAGCAGGAGCACCCTGGCTGCAGGGAGCAGCAGGGAGCTCAAGGTCAGCCTTGCAAAGCCCTAAATTATTCCTTGCCATGGCTCCCAGGGCGATGACACCTCTTTTTTGTGATGTGCGACTCTGGACAGACTTTCCTGGTGCAACAGAGGCAAGAGCTGCTTCCCAGGATCACTCAGTGATGCCCATCCACTGTTGTCATTGCAGCTGGCATTCCTGGGCACAAGTAGCAAATGGATAGAGACATTTGTTAGGTTTTGGGGGTCATGGGACATTTGTACTTTCATTACCAAAGTCAGTAACGACTAATTGCATTTTTGATAGTAACAGAAGAGTTTGTTAGAGCCACATTTCCTTTATGGATTTTCAAAGACTTTTTTTTGGAGAAATATTTTTTGATCTGTTGTTGGCTCCTGTTCTGCTCAATTACAGACTCCCTGCATGGCTTTGAGAAAATGATTTTGCTCTTCTGTGCCTTAATTCTGTACTTGTAAAATAGGGCTGAGCACACTCCCAGCTTCTCTGGGCTGTGGGAATGGGAACGGTTTAAAGCCTGCAGATGTCAGTAGCCGAGCTTGCCACACCCAGCAGGATCTTTGAGGCAGAACAAACAGATATGAGCAGGCATAACCATATTACCAGTGAAATACTGAGATTATAACCCGGGACTCTCTGACTGAAGCAATTCTGGGAAAAACAAGAATATCCTAAATACACTTAACTGCTTATTTAATGTAGATTTTCAAAGTTATTTATCGAAATTTAGCAACTGTTTACTCAGTCCGGGGCTGGAAAGCCTTTAAAACATACTCTTAATAATCCCTTCGTATTTAACTAATGTACAATAGTGTGTGCTATTACACCGCAATTACATCCTATTTGAGACACTTAATTAAAAGGGAGGCTGTAATAAGCTCCTGATCATTTGGCTCCTCAGCCAGACCCACACAATGGAGGATTCTGCCTGTCAGTGGGTGCCAAGTGCACCCCGGAATGACACGGTGGCCACGTGGGGCTGGTCCGTGTGGGGTTGGGTCTGTGTGAGGCTGGGTTTGTGTGGGGCTGGGTCTGTGTGGGGCTGGGTCCGTGTGGGGCTGGGTTTGTGTGGGGCTGGGTCCGTGTGGGGCTGGTCCATTCGGGGCTGGGTCCATGTGGGGCTGGGTCCGT
>VYXC01009944.1:234608-255495 GCA_013397175.1 Platysteira castanea
AGGGAGGTGGTGGAGTCCCCATCCCTGGAGGTGTCCAAGAAGCGACTGGACGTGACTCTCGGTGCGCTGGGCTGGGTGACAAAGTGGGGATGGGGCACAGGTTGGACTTGATGGTCTTGGAGGTCCCCAGTCATTCTGGGATTCTGTACCGGTACGTGGCAGTGGGCTGGGCAGCACTCCATGCTTGGCAGTGGCCCGGGGTCCTGACCCCTCTGCCCATGGGTCACCACAGCCCCTCTCCCATGTCCCCAGAGCCACCAACACTTTGTTCTGCAGAGCTGAGCTGTGGAGCCCTAGAGTGGGGCAGGTGCAGGACAAAGCTGAGCAGGGGAAGGTGGGCAGCACCCGGAGAGTTGGGCTCAGGGGACAAAGAAAGAGAAGCAGCTTTTAAACATAAATTAAGTGCCCTGTGTGTGTGTCTGGGTGTTCCTGTCCGGGCACAGGTACAGCAACCTGCTGATGGACAAAACGTCATCCCAGACTGGGAGATCTTGAAAGGCTTGCACTGACTCCCAAGTTTTTCTGGGTCTTCTGAGGTCTTGAGCATGAACAGACATCACCTGGATCCCCTGGAGAAATGCACATCTCTGAATAATTCACAGCCTTTGGCTGCTGCCTCAATCTCCTCCTTGTTGTAGCCCAGACTATCACAGTGACAACTCTGCAATTAACTCCAAGAAAACCAAAAAGCCAATTATAAGGGACAGAGCTGAATTTTTTGGACAGAAAGTTTATGGAAAGCATTTTGAATCAGATTTTCATTTGCCATTATATATGTTAATCTCATTGTCATTTAGAATAAATTGGGGAAAACAGATGTGAGGAGGAATGAGATATTCCAGCATGGGAGAAGACAAATATTTCATCTCCACTGGCAGCAGGTGGTGGGAGATCCAAAAAATCTTCTTCATCACAACCATCCGACCTGTAGTTTTTACCAGAAACAAACAGATTTTAAGTGTTTTAAGATTTCATCTGAAAGCCTTGTGGGCAGGTACAGTTGTACAAGTACCTCATGAACCGTGGCACAGTTCAATGCATTTCAGTGCAGGAAGCTCCTATGGCATAAGGGGGGAAGATGCAAACAGGATTTGTACTTGACTTCAACATTTTTCATCAACAAGATGCCTTTTTGTAGATTTTTAAAGCCACCCTAAAACATGAAACACATGGGATATAAATAATGGATTAAGAAAATCTTCCTAGAGATAAGAAGAGGTAATTGTTGGAAAAGGTTCCTTATTTAAGAACGGGAATATTTAGGATACTGGGGAAAGAAACCCACTGATGAGGAGCTGACAGACAGACACACAGACACCTCCATCCCAACTAGACCCTTCAATGTCTTCCCTCGAAAAATGCAGAACAAACAATTAAACAGCTCTTGCTTTTGGTATTTTAACTGTGAATCTTCCTCCCGATGAGCCATACACAAACATGACCTGTTCAACTCCCTGGGTCTGACTGGAAATAAGGAAATGGAAACGCAGTTTATAGTAACAGATTTCTTCTGACTTTACAGCTTCAACGTGTTTCATTAACACTTCTGCAGCAATTTGCACTATTAGAGACACATTTGCTTCCAGTGAGGAGAGAGAAAATGTGCCACTGTGGAGTGTAAGGACAGTGTCAGCAGCCACTGCCTCCCACGGGCTCCGGCGGGCCAGGGGAGCTGTGGGGTGGAGGTCTCTTGGCAGACACGTCATCACTGTAGTCCCTCAGCATCACCAAACAGGGCTAGAACCCCACAGGACAGGCTTGGCACATCCAGGCCTGGTGTGGGATGGAGGGGACAGTGGGTCCCACAGGCACACCCTTCAGCACAGTTATTTTTGGGCAACATTTCAAGAGGCGTGCCAATAATTACACTGAGGGGAAATAGAATCTTTGTCATTCTTTCTTCCACATTTTCTGTGTTTGTAGTATAACACTGTCATTCCTTCATGTTTCTTAATAATTTCACTACATTTTTAATGTGAGGGAAGAAGAGAAAACACAATCCCTAGAACACTCCAGAGGAGCATTGCTCTGAATCCCATCTCTCACTGCCTGGCCACAAGACCTGATGCTGCTGTGCTCTGCCAAGGCAGCACCAGAGGAACCTCGGGCTCCTTGTGCTCAGTAAAGATTTCCAAGGAGTTCAGACACCAGTAGGAGCAGGGCAGGATCTTTTGAGCTGTTTGGCCCTGCTGCCTTGGCCCCGGCCCTGCCTGTGGCATTAAGTAATGCAATATAAATAAACTTTAAGCTGCACACCACATTTTAAAAGCAAGGGTGTAATATTGTGAGATGGTTTGTAACAGAAACACTCCCTTATTCCTGGTTATAACTTCAAGTGAAAGCATGAAATTTGCTCACCAGGAAGGGAAATGATGGAGGCAACTGGAGCTCTTCCAGTCCGGGCTTGCTGAGGCTCTGGGAGGAACTGAGGCCTTCCCAAGGGGCAGGAGGTCTTGCAGTTTTCTTGAGAAGAGCTATAAAATAGTATTTTTTTAGCTGAGGACTGGCTTTGGAAAACAGCTTGATGGCAAATGGAAAAGAAACAAAAGCACGTGGCCAAAGGGAGCCTCAGTGTGCTGGGCAGGAGCTCAGCATGGCTCAGGATGCGTTAGGGGACTGCAGCTTCGGAGGGAAAAACACCAAACACTCATTAAATTTTACTTCTGGTTCTTTAAAGGAAATCTATTATTTATTTCTGTTCAGATATATTTATTAATTAGCATGAAGAGAAAGCTAGCAGCAGATGGGGACATTCCTGGGGACAATTTCAGTGCTGAATGTTTCATGATGTACAAATGTAACTCGCAGCCCTTTGCTTCAGACAGAAGGAGGCTTGCAGAAAATGTGGGAGGTGGCAATATCTTTTAAATGCTGTTTGTTTAGCAAATAAATTGTACTTTATTAAAAGCACAAATTTTAAGTCGTCCTGAGGAGTATGTTAAAATCCATGTTAACATCTTCATGTTCTACACCAGATGAAAGCAGATCATTCCTGCAAATGAAAATGATGCTAATCCCTGGATAATGCAGGCAAAATCCTGAGTTCAGCTGCGAGTGGGTTTGCCTGTGACAGCAGCACTTCCTCCTCTCAGGAAATCCCGGTGATTTTAGGAGAGTTGGCACTTCTGCTAATTTTAAACATGCAGCTCATAATATTTTGCATTCAGATGAAGACCCCTGGTGGGGTGGTCTCTGCTTCAGGCTGGACTCATCATTCATGAACAGAAAATATGATTCCAATAATTTTTATTACAGGAGGGTGGACCTTGCACAATCAAGCCTCAGTAAAGAAGTATGAATGGTCCCCAAACCTAGAAAAAAACCACTGTTTTCAGTCCGTTGCTCCAGAGTTACTGGGGAATGATATGGAAAGAGAGCTCAGCCTCCTGCACTCTCCCCTCTTAGTGTTTGGGTCCGGGCTGATGAGGAATTCCCGGTGATAATGTGACATTATAAAGAAGAAAGGGAGCACTCTGCAGTGCTCATCCTTTCGAGGCCGGTGGGGCACAGGGCCCTGGGTGGCCTCAGGGGACCACGGACCCTGCTCTTAATGAGCTGTTCTTGCCTTGGTTGCGTTGGGGGTGCCTTGCTCGAAGCACCAGTGGCCACGGAGGGTGGCACGGTGCCCGTCCGGCCGCAGGCAGCTCTGCGGGGCCGGGAGAGGGACGGACCCGCAGATCGGGTATGGACACGGGCTCCCCATCCCTGCAGCCCGGTGGCTGCACCAGGCAGGCAGCAGCTGCCGACTCCCAGCCCAGAGCACTTCAGCACCGTGAGCATGGGTCTGAAACCCCGCTGAGCAATTACCCCAGGGCTCTTCAGCTCTCCAGTGCCCTTTTTCATGAATATACATGCTTTCTGCCTCAACATTTAACAGACTTTCCTCCCGCCCGTGTAGTATTAAAAATCCTCTCAAGTCTGAATTTTTGAAGTTTGAATTGTCGGTGTTGTAAATACGCTTTGCCAAACCCACTGATGGTCTGTAACTGCAAAGGATGCAAACGCTCCAGGAGCTCTGATCCCAGAAGTGCCACAGCTGGGACAGGACAACAGGTCTGGGGGTCCTGAGCATTCCTACAGGATCTGTCTGGTGCTGGGAGCAGGGTCTCTGGTCCCTGGCTGCAGACAGACTCCCTGGGTGGCACCACCCTGTCCCCAAGATGTGGCAGCACTGGCAGGCCTGCCCAGGGCACGCCACTGTCGTGTGCCACGCTGGCTGGGCATGAGTTAGTGCCCTCAGCACTGAGAGCATCCTAGAAAGGCAGAGCATGGACGCTGGGAAGTTGAATCGATGTTGGATGCTCTGCACAACGCACTTGGCTGCCCCCATATATATTGGGTAATAAATGCCCCCTTGGTAGGAGGAGATGGTATTTCATTGCAAAAGTAAAAAATAATAACGAGGGAAAATGCTATCTCAGCTTGCTGCATAAACAGCTCAAATAAGCAATATGCAGGCATATCATTTGGAACCCAGATTAATAATTTCTGTTCTGAGTGGTGGTAGCTGGCCTGATTTATTGCGGTGATGGTGTTACGGCCTCAGACTTTATTGTCCTTTAAATTATACTGCAGTCTATACAGGAGGCAGACAGGGATCTAAATCAAGTGTTATTGCCTGTAAATTTGGAAACAAATAGTAGTTTTCCCCCCTTTAAATCACTGGGTTTGTGTGTTTTATAAGGTGAACATTACGACTTTTTATGGGACCGAAGTTTTTGTTTCCCTGCCTCTGTCTCCCAGCGCACAGAGCCCATCCCTGGCCCTGGGGGACTCACAGCTGCTGCAGCTCTGCCTTGTCTCCAGTTCCCTTCATGGCAGGAGGGTCTGAGTTCTGCACCTTTGGGATTTCTGCTTTTTATCCAACTCAAAGCCACATGCCTACCCTGGGGTGGCCAGTCGGGTGCCCACTGTAGCTCTCCTCCTCCTCGCAGGCGGCAGGGAACCAACCTCAGCACCCATGTATATTAATATTAATACTGATTCTGCATAAAGCAGATCCACTGTGGGTGCCTGCTGGCAGGATGGAAATCCCGGGCTCCAGGTGCCTGGGGACGGAGCAGCCCAGCGAGGAGGTAACAGGAACTGGTGGGTGAAGCTGTGCCATCCCCAAGCCGTCGGTCCTGCACGTGGCTGCTGAACCACGATTCACCCACAGGCACTGGTGCCTGCTGTGGTTTTGTCCTCTCAGCCCTGGATGTTGGATCAGACTCCTTCTGCCGTGCCCTCAGTCCTGCTCGGTGTGCTCACAGTGTCCCTGTTTGTTTGCTCCCTGGGAGCACGGAGCGGAGGCAGGCTGGCTCTGGAGCACCGAGGGCAAAGACAGGGACCACCCGTGGCAGAGCCACCAGAGAGACAGTCCCCACTCCCAGCACAGGGACAGGGACAGCGAGAGGCTCTGACAGCAAAAGGACCCTGCCACAGGGTCACAGGAGCACTGAGTGTCACGGCCAGGGATGGGGACTCCACCACCTCCCTGGGCAGCCCCTGCCATGGCCTGACCACCCTTTCCATGGAGAAATTCCTGCTGATGTCCAGCCTGACCCTCCCCTGGCACAGCTTGAGGTCGTTTCCACTCGCCCTGTCCCTTGTTCCCTGGGAGAAGAGGCTGATCCCCACCTGGCCCCACCCTGCTGCCAGGGAGGTTTAGAGAGCCAGAAGGTCCCCCCTGAGCCTTTTTTCCTCCAGGCTGAGCCCCCCCAGCTCCCTCAGCCACTGCTTGTCAGACTTGGAGCGAACCAGAGGAGCCAGACCCTGTCACACAGGGGCTCTACAAACTCAGGCAAAAGGCAGCCGTGGCTGTGAAGAGCTTCTGGAGTTGTAAATAGCTGAGACACAGAAAAGAGGGAGAGGGAAAGAGAGGGAGGGTGGGAGCCTCGTGATGCAGATGGAGGGAAGAGTGGCTGGAGTGTGGTTACCAAGGGACAGCATATGGCACATTACAAATCCCTCCTTCTTCAGGCTTCCCAAAGCACAGCATTGCAGCTCTCAGTTCAGCACAGAGGGAACTGGGCAGATCTCTGCTTACCCATCCAGGGACTGAGGGCCCTCTGCTCTGTCCTGCGTGGCAGGAGCCTTGGACAGTTACAGGGAACAGGCAGGGCAGGGACACTCAGAGTCCCCGGCCTGTGGTAGGACCCACGGGCAGAGGATTCAGAGCATTTTCACACATCAGTTATGGCTGTGATGCTGCTTGCAGACCTGGTGATGATGTATGAGCCTGGCCTCCTCTCAGGCAAGAAGAAAAATGGGGTAGGCAGAATGTTTCTGTATCTGTAGGCTTGGAACAAATCACTTTTATGTTACCTGAGCAGCTGTGACCATTAGGGAACCCTGGTGGCCTGAAAGAGCTGCTAAAGGAAACCTTCCCGAGCTCCTGTGACACTCTGGTGGACATGCTGGGTGTGACCATGGCCAGCCAGGGCTTTGGGGACCTATGGCCATCCCTTGAGGTCACTGCCTGGACCCGGCCCTGCAGGGGCAGGAGACGAGGGGAGATCTCCTGGCTGAGCACGGCAGGGCAGCACCATGGTCTGTTTGCTCACCCACCTGCCATAGCCCCCTCTGATATCTGCTCTCCCAGTCCCTCTCCACTACCAAACAGCTCCTGGCAGAGCTGCGAGACACAGCCCCAGCACACGGGAGTGAGGACATCCCTGTGCAGGGAAGGGAGGCAGCAGGGATGGGACTCCCGTGCCTGCTGCCTCCAGATGTTCTTTAGCTCCCAGCCCCTGCAGCAAAGCCATCCTGGGTCAGGGGCTGCCAGAGGAGCTGCACAGGGAGGAGAATCTGTCCTGTGAGCTGCACTCTCCCTTTCCCAGTGCACTGGTTTCATTAACAAACAGATTTGTAGCAATGCCTCTCCTATTCAGCATGGCACAAGCCAAAGCCTTGCACGTAAATGAACATGAGAAAGGACTACTACCACATCTGCATATTGTAGTTGAGCAAAGGTCTGAGTTACACACGGGATGAAATGGCCTTTAACTGCAACAAGCAGGCTAAAATCCTGCTCAGTGACCCTTCCTGGTCTCTTCAGTGCTCAGTGCCCTCGTGGAAGAGAAACAACTGTACCTTAACATGTGAAGTTCCTGAGACTTCTCCTGGTACTCATTGCTCCTGCTGTACTTTCAGGCAATTCAGCAGCTTCTCACCCATGCTGTGCTTCAGCTGAGAAGCAGCTCCAGAGAGCTGAGCAGCCCCCGGGAGTGGAGCCACATGCAGAGGCAGTACAGACAGTTGGCCTGCTGTTCTGTGTTCTGAACTAGAGATATATACTCAAGAGCTGCAAAAAAGGTGTAAGATACCACCTTTCCAAGGTGTCAGTGTCCTGCGCTGTCCTTTCACAGGTAAAAACAACACTAAGAGGCTCCAGGCCTCGGATGCAGCTGCCAGTGCCTTACCTCCCCTCATCTGCCTCTTTGTTCAGGCTCTCAGAATGATGACACACACACAATCAAAGCTGAACTTGAGATAACAGCCAAGTTTTGAGCCCCTGCTTTTTGAGTGGGTTCATAAATTCAGCATCACATGATTTATATTTTCCTTTTGAGATCTATAAAAAGCAGAGTGCACCGTGCCCCAGCGGGGCATGGGCACCATTCTGGTGCCATTGTGAGAGCAATCTCCCCTGGCTCCTATTTTTAAACAACCTCCTGGAGTCCCTCTGCCCACGTTCTGCTGAAAGCACTCCACGGCTTAACAGGTTTGACATTTTCATTTCTGTTTTCCTTGAAATCCTTAACATCATCTGATTGAGCATTACAGCTTGTTTGCATCCTGTTGCCTGCGAATATCTATCACAAGCCCTCACACTGGAAGCACGAGGTGTGAGGCTGCGACAGAGATGTCCTGATGAAGTGAATGATGGCAGATGAGCTGCTGCACCCCCCTCTCGGAGCTGTTCTCTCCTCACAGACCATTCTGTAGATCATTTGCTCTCTGGCTAATGGCTCGTGGCAGGTAGCACGAGAGCCTGTTTTTATTTCATGAGCGCTCCGAGGCTGCTGCCCGGGCCCCTGGGCTCTGTTCTGCCAGGAACACAACTTTTCACTTTTCTTCCATCAGCTGCCTCTGCAAGTGCAGTACAGACCCTGTGCTGCTTTGTGTTACCCCCCAGCATCTCCTTTGTGGGAACAAGCAGTCGGGGAGTGAAACGCAGCCTCCGCCGAGTCATGCCTGCGCTGTCAGCTCCTGCTGGGAGCTCCCGACTAAAGAGCTGCTGTTCTGTTATTAATGCCCCATACATCTACATATCCAGACATTAGCAGCCTGCTCCTCACAGCTCTTCTCAGTTCTTGTCCCACAGCTCTGAAACACCTTGTTCCACGAGCCCAAGCCTGCAGATGTAACAGACCCAGCTGTGGGGTGAGGGGAGCTCGGCTGCCTCGTGCCACTGGAGACCCGTGTGGCAGCCACAGCACTGCTCCAGCACCTCCCCAGGCCAGCACCTGCCCAAAGGGACTGCCAGGACAGGGGCCAGGACAGCACCCAGGTGCCTTCAGAGCTGCACCTTGTAGGCCTGCCCTCGTGTCCCCCAGAAAGCCTGTTCTGCTGCCCCTCTGCCCTCAGCTTCAGCAAATCTATCCCAGATAAAACCAGGGCTACAGAGTCCCCGGCAAGCAAGAAGCTTTTCCAAGCCCCATTATATGTTCAAAGGCGCTGGACATCAGAAGGACTGCGTGTCCCTTTCATTGCATAGCAACTAATCCTGCCAAAATTATGATGATGATTGCCACCATTTCAGAGCTGTGGGTGTCTCCCCTGGAGCAGCAGCACAGCAGAGGAGCAAACAGACCCCACTGTGTCAGCAGGGACAGGTCAGTGCTCCCTTCACGGGATGTCTGGTCTGTGTGCCAACACATCCAAGGCATCCATTCACCTCTGATCTCTGTTTTCTTTAAGTTCCCATCTCGTGAGCAGAGATTCAGATCTGGGTGTTCTGTCAGCCTTGGCCTCAGTGACACGCCGTGCCCTCAGCATAGGGGTTTGCAAATGGGCAGCCCCAGCAGGGATGGCACCTCAGTGGCTGCTCTCCCTTTTTCTTCCATTTGCTTGGGGGTCCAGAGCACAGCAGGGTTCAAAGGACCCCCAGTGTCACGGCAGCATGCCATCATCTCTGGGAGTGTGATTATAGCCAGCACTGAAAATTGCACAAAATGCCTCCCCAATGTTGAAGATTGCAGGGAGGCTGGAAAATTACCTTTTTCATTATGTCTTAAAAACACTGCAATCTCAGCCTGTGTCTGAGATTCCAGGAACTGGTGTGTTGTTCAGAACAGCGCTGCTGGAGTGGGCTTGCAGAGAGCAAAGCAAATGAAGCCTTCTCTCAGCCAGGTACATCAGGACCCCTGTGACTGCTGGTTTTAAATCCCAATACTCTGAGTTTTCCATGGTTGTTGAAAGCTTTCTGCAGCTCCCACTAAATGGCAGGAAATGCTGGAGGAGGTTTAAAAGAGGAGAAATTGGATCCCAACAGATGTTTTTGCAGGCTCTCAGAGGTGCTCCACTGCCCTCCACTAACCCAGGGCTGGGGCTGGAGAGGACCCAGGAGACAGGGCTCCGTTGGAGAAAGCACAGGGAAGAGTCTCACAGCTGGTGGCTCCTTGCTGGGTCTGCGTCCCCTCCGGGGTGCAGAGCACTGGGAATCATGCGGAGCAGTGGGATCGTGCTGCAGTTCCTCCAGCAGTGCAGAAGAAAGGACCCATAATTCCCATTAGCAAAAACCCTCTTGTGGCAAGTGGCAGGAGGACACACACCAGGGTGGGAGCACTGCGCTGCCAGCCCGTGGGTGCTCCAGGCACCGTCCCTGTCCCAGCTCTGCTGGCTGCCTCCTCCCCATCCGCAGGGCTGCCTGCTCCATGGGCATGGCCCAGATGTGCTCTGTGGAATCCATCCAGGCACGGGCAGAGCACAGATGTGTGCTGCAGTCAGGTATCCTGCAACCTTCCCAAAGACAGTGGTGCCCGTGGGAAGAAATAGGGAAGGGGTCTTTGCATAGGTGTTTCAGAGATGTTTATTTCCAGCCCGCGTGGCTCCAAGGCTGGGCACAAAAACTCTAGACTCATGGGAAAACCAACCTAAAGTAGAGAGTTCTCGGGGCGGGGGGACATTCAAAATGGCCAATAGGAGAAACAGGACCTGGGTACATCAGCATCAGCAGAGGGAAGCCCGTGTCCAGGGCATGCTTCCACCCAGGGTCTTCTCTTCCCAGGGGGAGGGGAGGAGCCCCACAGGAGGGGAACCTCCACAGATGGGGGTTGATCAGACACCCATGAGCGTGGACACAGCTCAATCCCTGCCTGGCTAAAGGAAGAACCCGCTCAAAACCGTCTGGATAAGGCACTTCAGAGCCACAGAGACAGCTACTTCTTTGTGCCAGCCAAAGAGCATCTCTACTGCCCTGAGCTGTGTTCGGGCTCTGGAGTGCAGTACAGGCACACGAGGAAAAGACCTTGCCCACAGGGAGGTGGAAGGCCCCTTCCCTGCAGTGCAGCACCCAGGTTTAAACCCATGTTTAAACCATTGTTTAAACATCGCTGTGTCACTGCGGAGGCTCCGGGGGCTGAGGTGCAGCTCATCCAGCTGGTGATTTTTTCTAAGTAACTCCCTGGTCCTGCACAGCTGCTCCTCACCCAGCACTGGCACCACAGCCCCAGCCCGCAGCTCCCGGGACACTGCGGCTCCCCCAGCCTCGGGGAATGTACCAGAATACGGAGATAAATTTTCTTCAGCAAATCAGAGAGGGAGAGAGCTTTGGCTGGGAGCCCTCCTGGCTCATGGCTGAATAGGAGCCAGCAATGAAATTAAAAGGCAGAAACAAACCAGAAAAAGCATTGTTGAGGAAAAGGAAAAGTAGCAAATTGATAACAATAAAGATAAATGAGAAGTAAAAAATTGACAAAATCTAAAGGCATCCTGATAGAATAACCATGGTCAGCCATGCAGAGGAGAATAGGTGAAACCCTATGAAACATTACTGAACTGACAGGACATTATTAGAGGAATATGATGTAAGTGTTGTTACCAGTGCAGAGGGAACCAGAAGAACATTCAAACAGATTTCCTGATCGTTACATGGAAAGAAAAGTGGCATCTAGTGGCACTGAGGGCAGCTGAAGTGCATTTCTCCCTGTGGGTATTGGAGAGAGAGTCCAGACTGTGGTTTTAAGGACAGACTAAAAACCCAACAGCTGCCCTGAGGCCTGGGTGATGGCCAGGAGCAGCTCTGGGTGCAAGGGCTGATTCCAACAAAATGTGTAAGATCTGTGGAGCTCAAGGAGTTGGGAGAGGGCGGTGTGAAGGAGAGGAGAGCAGGATGAACCCGTTAATGCAGGCTTGGCAGAGCTGACGGGAAAGTCAATTGCTGAAGCATTTAGCAGTAGTGCAATGCTGCTCCACACATTTCCATGGAAAACAGTTGTCAAATAAATCTGACTTCGCTCTCTGATGAGGTTTCGGATTTTGAGTGATACAGCCTCTCTTATCCAGTGTTGGAGTTTAGCGTTAGAAGGAGCCTGGCGCATAAATTTATGCAAGGGCCATAAATTAGTGTGAGAAGCCGTTTGGGAGGATGGTGAAAGGCACAGGAACTGGTGAGGTGCACCTGGAGGGGCCTGTAGGGCCAGGCCAGGGGTGTGAAGGGGCAGTTTGGCATTTCTCACTCTCCTGTCTAATTTTGGGGGGGGGAAGGGGGGGAACATTATATGATTAACTCTGAAGCCTCCCTAGAAATGAGATCACCTTGGAGGGGTCCACAGTATGGGTGGAGAGTTCACACAATTCTGGGAGCAAGGGATGACGTCTCTGGTTTTTAACGTGGGAAGAAAGTGCCAGCACCAACCATGGCTTTGGACACCAGAATGAGAAATTGTACTCTGGAAGAAAAGGCACTCAAGGGCTATTTCTTCTCCACTCAATGTGGTTTAATCATTCTTCCCCCCACCCCAACTGTTCCCATTGCTGGGAAATAACACGTTCTACATGTCCCTCCCCAAGAGCTCCAAACAATGTGCTGTCTTTAGCGGACTGTGAACAAAACAGGAGCAGCACATTTGTGAAGCACTTACTGGTGCTGCTATAAAAAGCACTTGCCATGAAGTGTGCTAGTGTGGCACAGCTGCTCGGGTCACCACTGGTGCTCCAGACACACTTCCTCTGCCTGAATCAATTTTTTGTGTCATTTTTAGCATCCAGTGAATCTTATTTCTTGCAACAGTATAATAGTAGGGCACTAAATAATCGCATTAGGGGAGGTGAGAACAGATGCATCTTGTTTTTGAAAACATTATTTCCAATTGAATCAGCCCAGTGAATTCCTGCTCAGATATTCTGTGCTGCAGGGACACTTAATAATAAAAGTTCCTTTTACTTGCTTTTCCAGGGCACAAATCTAATACATGACTGTCAAACTCTGGTCACTATTGAATTTGCACTGGCTTTTTCTCTGGCTATCCAAAGCAACAAAAGTAGCCCAACTTGAGTGATTTGTGGCTGTTCAGAAGAGCTGGAGTTCCCCTCTCAGCCACACACAGCCATGCACATCTCCACATAATTCAGAAGGCTTCAATTTGGTTTACAGAAGTCAAATTCTTTCAGGGCAAGGGCAACAACCCAGGAGATGGTTGCTGCCGGACCTCCCAAGGGATGAGGGTCCTGGGTGGTGGCAGGAAGGATCAGACAGCACGTGGTGGCTCTGGGCTGGGCAGCACCGAGCGGGACCTGAGGCTGCTCACCAGGCTGTGGCTGGCTGGGACCAGCCTCAGTCCCCACCGGGCAAAGAGGTTCCTCCTTCTGTCAGAATGAAGTGAGTACCGTCCCCTGGCTGAAGGCACAAGTGGAAAGGCCCATCTCAGACTAACACGCATTAAAAGCCTTTTTTAGCCAAGTTTCTGAAGACACGGCATTTGAAGTCGGCGTCTCCGATTAGTCCCGTGGCAGCTGAGCACCTGTGATTACGTGCTTTCATTAGATTTTTGTGTTAATTGAAAATGCTGTTGAAAGCCATGGAGTGTTGTTGTGCCGCAGCCTCAGTGACCTCAGCGAGGTCTGAAAAAAGGAGCTTTTTCCTTTGAAGCACCCAGGGAAGAGAAGTCTGGCGCCAAGATGCTCAGAAAATTTGTTCTATTATTATTTTAGAAGCAGAACAAACAGATTTGGCATCAGCAGCAGAGAGCCTGGCCCAGGTCGGTGTTTCTCAGCTGGGCTTTTTCCATTCCCACAGGATCCTGCACAGGGGTCTCCCAGCACTGCTCCAGGTACCCAGAGAGGCACCACAGCTGCCTCAGTTCTGGAAAAGTTCTGACTGGAGCTGAAAGGACTTTAGAAAGGAGATGTCCTCCCTCCTTTTCCCTGGCTGGAGCGCTGCAGTGAGTCAAGCTTGCTGAGAGTGATTCAAGGCTGGGCTTTATCCTTTCAAACACCTGCATTTCCTTTTTATTTGGCGGGATCCATCCAAAAAGTACTCAACAAAGACACGGGACTTCATGCAGAAATCAAGTAAAAGCTATCATACAGTTTTGCTCTGATGGGAGGCAAATACAGAGTAATTTGGGCTGAATTTTCCTTTAAGATTCTTTGGAAATGAAACCTGAAATGGCAAGGAGCATGAGGGAAATTGCTCCCTGTATCCCTGGGAGCTGAAATTGCTGAGTACTGCAGAGTTTCACCAAATCCCCTTATTTAGGACACACTCTTGCAGCATTGGTAGATGGAACAGGGCTGAGATTTGAAAATGTCACAAGCAGCACGATGAGCAGGCAGGGGCTCTTTTCTATCCACCATGTGCATAATAACCCTGGTAGGCATGACATTTTCAAATATTCTCAGTGTAAAACTCATTTGTTTAAATGAATCTGCTTGCCATGTATATGCTGTGCAGATAGATAAGGGATAATATGTTCAACAGATGGTAATTCTTCATCATGTGAACACCTATGTTCACAGAAAACCTGCAGTTGAGCAAATTAAGTCCATGCAGGCCCCAGAAATACCTATTTGGTCATTCAGTAGAGCAGAGAACATGCACTGGGCAGCTTCCGAAGAGTTCAGCCTTCTGTATGTCATGAGATGACACGGTCAGGGGTCGGTGACCATTCCTGCAGCACATTCCACACTGTCTAGCAGAAAACGATCTGACTCTGAGTCAGCACAACAAACTCTCCTCCCTTGGGATGAGCGCCTGAGCAGCAGCGTGGGAAGGCTGGGGTAGATAGTGACATGCTTTCTCTAGGTCGAGGCTGTGGTGGGATCTATGTCTCTGACAGGGTTGGGAAGCAAAGCTCTTCTGGCCTCTGGTCACAGCTGACTGCACTGTCCTGGGGCAGAAGGTCACTCAAACACACCACGCACAACATGCATCTGCAGGGCATTTTAAAGAATGCACTTTAAAAATTAAGACACAAAAGTGCCTGCAAATCTAAGATACCCCGTACCACGTACGTGTTGGTGGAGTTTGAGAACAGGCTCGATAAAGAATGGAGCATCTGTTTGCAAAAAGCAAAGGGAATAATCAGGCCTGTGCTTATTTTTATATCATAATTCACTGCTGGAGTGCGAGTGTCTGTGGCTGGACTCCTGATAAGCAGCAGACAGGCAGGACGTGGTGACCAGCTGGTGCTGCTGGCAGGGCTGCCCGCGCTGCAGCGGGGCTGGAGCCCGGCAGGACGGAGCGGGACAGGAGGGAAAGCACAGCGAGTCCGCGGGAGAGGAGGGAGGGGGCAGGCACTGAGTCACAGCCCCGGAGCACAGCCTGGGGTCCCCGAGTCACTGTGGCACTCCTCGAGGGCTGGTGGGCCCCGCAGTGCTGTACCCGCAGTGCTGTACCCACAGTGCTGTACCCACAGTGCTGTACCCCACAGTGCTGTACCCCACACNAGTGCCGTACCCCACACTATTGTACCCCACAGCGCTGTACCTTACCCTGGGGCCTCTGTGCCCTGCCCCGAGCCGTGCCAAGGCTCACAGCCCCTCCACACTGAGGGCTGGTGGGAAGGCCCACAGGAAGCTAAAGAACCAGAAAAGCAAAGTACTGCCAGAGAGAAGAAAAACGACCCAACTATAAGTGACAAGTAGTGTTTGAATAGGAAACACTGTCTCGCTGAACTCTGCACATAAAATGAGTGGAGAGAGTGGAAAATGTCTGAAGCAATTTGCAGGAGTTTATTGAATCCCCACAGGGAGCTCCAGATGGTTTGTGTGGCCAGTGTGGCTTTTGTTGCTCATGCAAAAGCTGCCCTGAGTTTTCAGGGTGTTTGTGATGGCAACAGTGTCTGCTTTCCTCTCTCCCTCTCCCCACAGACACGGGGATTCTCTCTGCACAGAAGCCCTATGGGGGCCCCTCTGTCCTCCCCACTGCCACCACCAGCACTGGACACGAGGGCTGTGTTGTCCCTGTGCAGCACACCGGTGTTTCTCCTCCTTTTCCATGTTCTTTGTCAGATGCTCGCCCTCAGACCTGCACTTCTGTTTTTTACGATGCGTAAAGATGTTTTTGTGTGCTCTATAATGAGCCAATCTGTTGTCATCAGGCTGTTCCAAAGGGTTTGTAGGCACGTTAATGCTCTGGCACAGCATTTCCTCGGGGGATGAGATCCATAGGGCTGCTCCTGACTCCTGTCACAGCTTCCTGTGACCACACCACTGCAGGTACAAGCCTCCCACCTGTCCCCAGCGTCCAGTTGCATCTCCTACGAGTTTAAAAGCATCAGGTTTAAACCTACAAAATTCCCACACAGTCCTGTTATATCCAGGACTTCCACCCCCTGCAAACCCTTCCCTGGGCTCCACATCCATGGTCTCTCAACCTCAAGTTGGAGCACCAGAGCCACACATTCAGCTGCTGGAGAGCAAATGACTTCCAAGACCGGGGGAGCAGCAGCTCTGGGGCAGCCTGTGACTTTGCAAAACACCTCTGAGGCAGAAGTGAGAAACACCTTTGCAAAACACCTCTGAGAGAAGTCCTGAATCAATTATACATCCAAGCTATTCTTTCCTTCCAGTTTCTGATCAGCCCCCACCCCCGCCGTATGCTGTGCTCTCACTGCATTCTACCTAAAGTAGGAAAAAAGTATTTCAGGTTTGGTTTTTTTCAGTTGTGCATTTTTAATTGGACTATAAATTCCACTTCTTTGTGTTCTAGAATGTTATTTTTATTTTCCAATAGAACTGCCTCTTCTTTGATGAGGACAGAGATTTATTACCCAATTTCCAGCTTTATGTCTCCCTTTTGGTCTGTTGTTTTAGCTGTTTCCTAGTTATATGGACAATCCCTTTTCCCCATCTTTTTATAGCTGAATTTCCTCAATCCTTGTTTCTGTACTACTCATTAATCCCCACTTCTTTTACCCAGTCTCCTCAGGATTCATCCTGGATCCATCCACAGATCTACATTTCCATTTTACATCTTGAGGATGTCTCCGAACTTTCCATAATTAGAGAAGATATTGTCCCTGAGCAGTGCGATGTTACAGTGATTTTATGGCCATGTTTATGCTCTGTCCCCCACTCAAAGCCTGCCCAGAATTACTGAAAGGCCACTGCATGTGTTTTTTATACACCCCTGGAGAATGTCACATCACAGCCTTCATCCGGCCTCTGGTTGGTGGTAGGTGAGGTGACAGCCTTGCCCAGGACCCTGTCAGGAGGTTGCACCAGTAACTGGTGTTTTACAGGGTTTCTGTAATAGAAAGGAAATAGAGCCGAAGCTAATTTAAGCACAAATACCTCGTAACCTGCTAATTAAAGCAACTCCCCGGTGCTGTGCCCTAAAATGCCTCCTCATTAGCAGGCACAGGCAGCAGGGCAGTGGGGACACAAGTAGGACACAGCTGTGCCCTGGCAGAGGGGTCTCCTGGCTTGAGCACTGCCAGCCCAGCGTGGGGCGGGCGCGGGTCCCTCGAGCACCCGCTGTGCACAGCTGGAGAGCTGAACTGCCCGAGAGCCACGGGCACGGCTCTGCCTGGCCCCAAAGAGCCACAGCCACGCCCAACCAGGGGCAAAGCCCAGCAGGTGCTGGGTGCTGGCCACGCTGTAGCCAAACTCCAGCCCAGGGTTGGCCTGGTGTGCTGAGGTGACTCCGAGAGGGCAGCTGAGGTTGTAATTCCAACCCCTGCGCTGGCTGAGGGCTCAGCTTCTGACCTTTCTGCACGCGAGTGCAGTGTTTATCTAAGCAAAGCCTTTTTTGCTTCTAAACTAAAGAACCAACCCACATCCTTCACTATTATTTTAGTCTATTTATACAAAGTGTAGCCCTGTGCAGACTTGAAAGGTCACAGGAAACCCAGGGAGCAAATTGGCCCCATCGGTTCTAATACTGCTTTTAGACTGGGAAGATTCCTTGTATTAAGCCAGGAAAAGGCACAGTTATTAGTATCTGATTCCACTTTAAAAATGAAATTTGGAGAAAGATTCAGAAGAGAGAAAAGTCTCCCCCACTCCTCTGGAGAAGTGTTTCCAGTGGGGGTGTGTGACCAGCAAGGGGCGGAGAGAAGTTCAGAAAGGCATTTGTGTTCATCCCTTTAACTCCACAGACAACTCCCATGTTCTTCTGTGACCTTTCACTTACACTCCTCCCGCAGAGCCAGACCTTTGTGTATATTTGTCTCAGCATTTCAAAGCAGGGATTATTCAAAGAACACCCAAGGAAAAACTAAGTTTCTTATATTCATGCAAGATACCCTGTAAGAATATGTTTCAAATTTGCCAGCAAAATATACTTGAGCAAGATCAACAAGCCCTGCTTGGATGGGTTCTGGGAGGGAAAGCTAAAAATAACATTACTAACAATAAAATCTGCGAAGGACAAAGCACCACCTCAGCACACACACATCTGCACTGACTGTGGCCCTGGCTCAGCTCACACCCCATGGCTGTGACTGCCACCCCTCTGAGCAGAGCCACCAGCCCACGGGGACACGTCCTGGCATCCCCAGCAGAGCCAGGAGTGGGGCAGGGGAGCCACAACATCCTCAGCAGCCAAAACCACACATGTGACACCAGAGCTGTGGCCAAGGCCACCTGCCCCCGGCCCACCGTGCCCCCTGTCCCACCAAGGTGAGCCTTGAACTGAGCACTGCCAGCCATCCCTTCACTAAGGGATAAAGGAGCGAGGGTGGGTTTATTTCTGACCAGCTCCGGTGTTCACCCTTCCAGTGGGCTCTACTGACCAGCTGCAAGAGATCGACCTGGCTGCTCCTGGGGTTTGTGTCTGGATTGCTCGACCAGAGGAAACACAGAGCTGTGAGGCAGCACGGGGTGAGGGGAGCATGGAAAGACAAAAGTCACGTCTGAAACCCATACAGTTGTTTTAGCAGCATGTTAATGAATGAAGTTCAGAGCAGCTCCTGCGAGCAAAGGAGGCCCAGTTGGAATAAACAGTTCTGCATGCTAATCCAGTCAGGGTTTCTGTCTTCATCTCCGAGGGGACTGTGGGATCATTACTGCATTAAGGCTCAGCTAAACAAAGCAGGAGGAGCAGAGGTTGAAGCTGTGGGATTTTTTGTTTCATCGAGCCTGACATCTCTGAGATAACACATCATTTTCATCTCCATTTGAAAGCATTAATAAAAATTTGTTAGTTCAGCATGAATGCTTTGGGAAGAACCTCCCAAATCCACAAAACTGAATAGAGAGCTCAAATGCACTGAAATTAACTCCTGTTTATTGGGGTAGAAGCATTTTATTACTGCAAGATGGGAAAGGATCAGGCCTGGAGCTCCAGCCAGCACTTTCTCCCTCATACCTGCCAGGAGGGAGAGGATCCCCATTGAGCCAGGGTACCCAGACTTACTGCTGATTCTGAGCAAAGAATCATCTTCCTGGGCCTTAATCCTACCTCCTGCAAGCTCCAAAAGTCACGTCCCTTCTCCCCTTGCCTTCTAGCTGGTGTCTGGTTTTTCTCTTTGCACTATAAAGCTGGAGAATTCTCCTTCTACTACAAAGCCGAGTGAAGCATTAAGCGGGTTAGGTTATCCCAACTCATTGTCTGGTGAGATGTGACTTAGGTCAGGCCTTGAAGTATTTCCACAAACAGTATTTAAGAAGTAAAATAATTCACACTGCATTTCTTGCAAGTATTTTCCTGAGAGGGACGTGAGCAAAGCCTGGAGATCCCCAGTGCTCCCTGCACCGGGGAAGGCAAGGTCACCTCCCTGGCTGGGGCACCCCTGTAGCTGCCACACCCCTGCTCCAAAGGGCAGCAGTGAGGGGTGCAAGCACAGACCCCATCTCACTTTATCGTTTAGTTGCAGATCTTTCCCACATTTTCAGCAGCAAGGCCCACTGCAGGAGCAGGAATACCACCACTGATTGCCAGTGCTGCCTCATATACCCTCACTATTACAGCCCCAAGATGTCACTGGCTGATTTTAGCTAAGGGAATCCCACAAAGCAGGGGAACTGCATACACTCACCCTGGCAGAGTAGCCGAGGTCAATACCAGCTGTAGGAGAGCACAGTTCAGGGCAAGAGGATGCAACTTGAAACCCCTGTGCCCCTGTCCAGCCCCACTGCTGGGATTTTACTGGGACTCACGTGTTTGTTTGATTCTGGATTTTGCAGAGGACAAGTGGCAGTGACCCGACACTTCATCTAATCAGATTCATGTGCTGCTGCCCAGCACAGTCCCACTTACTGCTGGGCCAGAAGATGCTAGAAGCATCTTTTCCAAATAGCCTTTAAATATATTACACGCCTCAAGAAGAAACTGCTGCATAAACCAGCGGCTCGGCACTGCAGCAGGGGGTGTCTGCAGCATCCTCTCCACATTTGCTTTCACATGGACTGTTCTACTTATTAATCTTGGGTTTTGTCACTTAACTCTGAAGCTGGAGATATTACTCAAGTTCTGCAGCAGTCACCTGTGAATGAGAGGAAAACTCAGGGACACTCCCCGATTCCAATCCGTGTCCAGGCACGGAGCAGTGACCCCCATGAGGCTGTTCCCCAGCTGCTCATCCCACACACAGGAGGAAGAGGAGGAGGATTGTTTTGCCCAACTTCATGTGGTTTCCCCTCAGACAATCTGCTTACTGTACAGCCCTTGTGAGAGGAGGATGCCAGCTCGTGTTCACTGATTTATAAATAGGGTGGGAAATAGGAACCCTTCACTCCTCAGTTTTCCTGTCAGAAATCTCTTCCTTCAATATGCTTTTTAATTAAAGTCAAATTCAGCTCAACTGCATGCTCAGCTCCTTTTGCATCTCCCACTCACCAGTATTCCTTTTTCGCAGGCTTCTTCAAACCATTTTTCCACTGAATTCCTGCTACTCCCAGTTTGCAGCTCCCAGTTTACACCATTACAAAGGAGATACTGACACGCTTAAAATGTAAGAAATGGCAGGAAAAAACCCTATTTCAGAAGAAAGAAGTTACACTTCAGTCAGTAGATCCATTAACCCTTCCAGAGACCTGCCTGCTCCCTGGAGCAGTTTGCTCATTGGTGCTAACAAGGCATGAGTTATTGCTCATGTTTATGATAGGGTGATGTATCCCATTAATTAGCTCTGCATGAATCAGTGGAAGCCACTGAACACGTAATCCTTGGTAATTCATAACACTGGGGCAGAGGAAACACTGTCCTTAGCGTTAAATAACAGTGATCATGATGATGAATATCAGAATTCCACAAAACATCAAGGCTCTAGGGTTGGTGTGAGCAGTGACAGGGTCAGGTCAGTGCTGAGCTGCCAGTGGCAGGGTGACATCCACTGTCACGAATGACAAAGGGATGTGAAGCACTGCACAGTGACTAACACTCAGTTTTTGCTGGGTTTGGATCTCTTAACAAAGTTTTCCTCTTCCACCTCCTGTAGAATTGGAATGTTTTCCTAATTCCCCTTTTTCTGATCTGCAAATTAATAATTTACCCATTTGAATTTGTGATTCACTG
>VYXC01009944.1:256132-282266 GCA_013397175.1 Platysteira castanea
GCAGCAGTCACCTGTGAATGAGAGGAAAGCTCAGGGACACTCCCCGATTCCAATCCGTGTCCAGGCACGGAGCAGTGACCCCCATGAGGCTGTTCCCCAGCTGCTCATCCCACACACAGGAGGAAGAGGAGGAGGATTGTTTTGCCCAACTTCATGTGGTTTCCCCTCAGACAATCTGCTTACTGTACAGCCCTTGTGAGAGGAGGATGCCAGCTCGTGTTCACTGATTTATAAATAGGGTGGGAAATAGGAACCCTTCACTCCTCAGTTTTCCTGTCAGAAATCTCTTCCTTCAATATGCTTTTTAATTAAAGTCAAATTCAGCTCAACTGCATGCTCAGCTCCTTTTGCATCTCCCACTCACCAGTATTCCTTTTTCGCAGGCTTCTTCAAACCATTTTTCCACTGAATTCCTGCTACTCCCAGTTTGCAGCTCCCAGTTTACACCATTACAAAGGAGATACTGACACGCTTAAAATGTAAGAAATGGCAGGAAAAAACCCTATTTCAGAAGAAAGAAGTTACACTTCAGTCAGTAGATCCATTAACCCTTCCAGAGACCTGCCTGCTCCCTGGAGCAGTTTGCTCATTGGTGCTAACAAGGCATGAGTTATTGCTCATGTTTATGATAGGGTGATGTATCCCATTAATTAGCTCTGCATGAATCAGTGGAAGCCACTGAACACATAATCCTTGGTAATTCATAACACTGGGACAGAGGAAACACTGTCCTTAGCGTTAAATAAACAGTGATCATGATGATGAATATCAGAATTCCACAAAACATCAAGGCTCTAGGGTTGGTGTGAGCAGTGACAGGGTCAGGTCAGTGCTGAGCTGCCAGTGGCAGGGTGACATCCACTGTCACGAGTGACAAAGGGATGTGAAGCACTGCACGGTGACTAACACTCAGTTTTTGCTGGGTTTGGATCTCTTAACAAAGTTTTCCTCTTCCACCTCCTGTAGAATTGGAATGTTTTCCTAATTCCCCTTTTTCTGATCTACAAATTAATAATTTACCCATTTGAATTTGTGATTCACTGTGTTTACTCATAATAATGATTATTCAGCTTCATTAGCAGATATTTGGTTCAGTTCCTACTGAGACACTCAGCTCTGTCAGTGTGGCAGTGGGATCACTCTGGCAGTGGGATCCCTCTGGCAGTGGGATCCCTCTGGCAGTGGGATCACTCTGGCAGTGGGATCCCTCTGGCAGTGGGATCCCTCTGGCAGTGGGATCACTCTGGCAGTGGGATCACCGGCAATGGATCACTCTGGCAGTGGGATCACTGGCAATGGGATCACTCTGACAGTGGGATCGTTGGCAATGGGATAACTCTGGCAGTGGGATCACTGGCAATGGATCCCTCTGGCAGTGGGATCGTTGGCAATGGGATCACTCTGGCAGTGGGATCACTGGCAGTGAAATCCTTCTGGCAGTGGGATCACTGGCAGTGGATCCCTATGGCAGTGGATCCCTCTGGCAGTGGGGTCGTTGGCAGTAGATCCCTCTGATAGTGGGATCACCCTTTGGAGCAGTGGCCCCCAGTCCTGTGCAGGAGCACGGTGCCCATGGCGCTGAGGCGGTGCCCATGGCACTCGGTGCTGGTCACCTCTCCAGAGCAGGGTGCCCACCTCTCCAGAGCAGGGTGCCCACAGCGGGGTCCTGCCCTCCCCGGAGCTCAGCACGGGGCAGCTGAGGCCCCGGGTGGTGTTTGGGTCCGGTCCCCTCCCATGGCACAATCCAAAGCCCTTTTCCCACGGGAGCAGAGCTCAGCACAGAGGGGATCAGGACACCCAGCTCTGCGTGGGCACGTGCCAAGCCCTGGCCCTGGGCAGAGAGGCAGGAGCAGGATAAACCCACCCCAGGGCAGGCTGGCTGGGAGCAGGCAGGGCACCCACCACGGTGACAGGGACCCCTGGCCACACTCCCTGAGCCCAGCACAGAGACGTGCTCAGCCCACGGTGCCAGCACAGCCCCACACCAGCTGCTCCTCCATGGGCAGCCTGTTCCTCTGTGAGACAGAATAGGTTTCTTATAGCTGGTTTTGATCATTTAGGGAATGTGGAATTCCTTAGGAGCCGTGCTGCCAGGCAGGTCCAGCACGTCCCTTCACATACCCTGCGCTGCGTGTGGCTGTTTGTAAACCAAGAGTACAGATGACAGGAAAATAATGAAAGCATTTTTCAGAGCAGATCCTTTTGTTGTTCCCTTTTTTTCTTTCATTCTCTGGAATAAAGTGCTGCTTTTAAGCCAGCAAATCTTTCAGCTGTAATTACCCTGGGCATTCAGAATTGAAAATTAAGAAATGGGGGGGAGGGTTAAAACAAAGGGAGGGAAAATAACCATTCATAAAATATACTGAAGATTGTAGGTTTACAAAATACCCTCCCCAGACAGATCTTCCCCACCATAAAAGATACCAGTTAAGGTAGATTAGGAAGGAATTTGTAAAAAATTGTGAGCTTTTATTCTCATCAAGTCCCAGTGTAGGCCCATGTGCTGCCCCACCTCCTGTGCCCAGCAAGTGCCACATCCTGGCACAGTCTGGTTTCTCCCTCTGCTTAACAACATTAAAACATTAAACCAGGAAGATGAAAAGGCAAAATCAGTCTCTGAATCTCCCAATTACACCTTTGGCTGCCCCAAGCACCAGCAGCAGGGGCAGGTCAGTCCCCCAGAGCCCCACGCTCCCTCTGCATCCTGCACTTCCTGGAGACCTGTTGAAATCTATTACAGACCTTTGATCTCTTCCTACAAAACGGATTTTCTGAGGAGAGGAGATGGGATTAAGCAGAAACAATTTTCCCAGGGCACTCTGTGGGGTATTTTTTCCTTCTCTGCTTTCTTTTAAACAGAAGATGCCAACAGCAAAGATCCTGACAAGGCTTTGGGACTGTCAGCTCCTGAATGGAATCCATTCCATCAGTCAAATTTAGCATCTATCAGGAGCAAATACTCAGCATGTGGCACAAAAATCTTGTAAAATGGAACTGTTAAATATTTAGGGCAGATGACAAACAATATGTCATAATATTTGCAGAACTGCATTTGCCATTCAATGCATTGTCTTAGTCAAGGCTCCAATTTTTGGAAGCATCAAAGCACGAGTGAGAAATAAGCAGTTGACTGTCGGTGTTTGGCTACACTGTGGATGGAGGACAGCATTTAATGTAGGTTTCTTAAGTCTAATATATGCTACATGCCATGTGGGTATTAACATTTATTAGCTGGGTCTTAGCAATGAATATTGGAGAAGAATTTAATTAACATGCAATAATTGGCATTTTAATTCAGTTTGGCAGGTCTGTATGTGGCCAATGGGCTCTCCCAGTGCAGAGCTCAGAGATTTGCAAAATCCAGTTTACCTGGGAAGGCAATTCTTTTCCCAAAACAAGGGGTTTGGTTTCCAACACCCTGTATTCAGTTTACAGTGAATTTTCACAAATGAACCAGTAGACCCAGTTTGCACTGGGATAAATGGGAAGAACACTCACCTGCTCAGTGGGAGCTCTGCTGGGCAGGGAGCCCCAAACTGGGGAGTGTGTGCAGGGGACACGGGGCCAGCCCTCAGCTCTCCAGCACATAGTAAAGAGAATCCCAGAGTATTTTATCACCCTGCAGGCTTTGTCAGAAGCCCGGTCAGTCCTGGTACGAGCTGGGATTTATGTTTCAGTGCAGCCTCACTCCCTGCTCTGTACCTTGCCCGAGCCGTGCCCCGACGGACACCCCAGATCTCTCCACAGGGCAGTAAAACACCACAGAAAATACACTTCCAGCTGCGTCACCTCAGCCCTGGAGCACAGATCTGCAATAATTTGAAGCTTTCAAACCCTTTTTCCTCCCATATATTACAGTGTAACACGTGATCTCAGCCCAAAGCACTGCCATAGAAGTGACATTTGAGTGTGCCTGATTTATCCATCCACCGGTGATTCCCAGCACACATCTGCTGAGTTTAGACTGTTTCAGTGAGGTTTTGGGGAGGGAGGGGCCATCACTCAGAGCAGGAGGGCAGGGATGGGCATGGGGGAGCCTGGGCCTGGTGGCACAGTCCGGTCCAACTGCCCCTCCCTGGCAGTGAGGTTGCAGAGAGTGGAGGCTGGAACCGACACCGTGGTTTAATTCTGTGCCTGTGGCAGCTCACACACAAATGTGAACTGGTAAATAATCCCAGGGAGCCCAGATACCTGGTGAGGAGTGATAACAAGACAAACACAAGGAGCCCAAAGCTGCCAGATCTCCCTTTTGCAGAGAAATAAACCACTTAGAGCCTGTGGGAGCCTTTCCCAGACAGTGCTGAGGGCAATGGTGGGACCAGGTGTCACTGGGAGATCAGCCCCTAGGGGATGTCTCAGGCAGCAATTCCACGGTCAGTTTTGGAGATTTGCATTTCCTGAGATGAATATTGGGTAAATTAAAAGTTGCATGGCATTTTCCTCGCCTTTATCTTGATGGGAATCTGTTCCTCTGAGAGTATGATGCTGCTTTCTTTTTTTAAATTAATTGAGCCTGCTTTAAAAAAAAGCTCATTTCATTTTAATCATGTATTATGCAAATTAGAAATTTAAATATCATTAAGGAATCTGTTGCTAACTTAATTTATTTCTGCTGTAGCACCACTGAAGGCTTTTGATCTCAGATTAGCGCTTTGATCCGCTCCCTTGGTCGGGGTTACGCTCTGCCGCTGTGGTAAACGCTCCTCCTCAGATGTCAAACGTGCAACACCAGAACAGCTTGTTCAAAGCATGGCAGAGGAAACGCTGCCAATTAGGCCAAACGAGGAGGGTTTGCAATGAGGAGAAGTTTGCTTCTAGGAGTCACAGCCTGTTCTGCCATGCCCCGGCCGTGCCCTGGCCCATGGGGACAAGCAGCGCCAGCGTCCAGCCGAGGATGCAACAGGTCATCCCTAGGAGCAGTGACAAACCTTTCCAGACCTTGCCCATCTACTGTTCATTAAAAACACAGCCCGCCATGTTCCATTAATTCCTCGTTTAGCACAAGTAAAGTGCTGATACATACATTTTAGCTCCAGTGGTTTTAATCAGTTAATTTAACCAGAAGCATTAATAATGTATTGCTTTGCCACTTGACTGCTCATCTGTTAAGCAGCTTATACATAGAAGAATGTCACCCCCTGTGACATGAAGTGTCTAATTCAGAGCAAATGAAATAGGATTTTGCATATTCAATACCAAAATGAGAAAAGAAGGAGACACCGTCTCCTGGGAATGGATCAACCTGCTGCGACGGGATTTCTGTCCTGGCAGGCAGGAAATCCCTCCTCGAGGGACACACTCACTCTTTGCGTATCTGATTTTCTGGTTGAATTCATTTTCTTGGCATTACTCAGCAAGTACCTGGCTTTTCCTTCTGCTGCACCATGTGGTGGAATCAGAGGCACTGGGAATGTGTCTCTGTCCATCAGCTCCTCTACAAGCCACTGCGGGGTCCTAGGGACACCCCCAGAGAGACCCGAGTGGGGGGCTGTGGCAGGAAGGGGACAGTGGGACTGTTCCCACTCAGGTTGGGCCCCATGATGCAGGGTCACAGCAGCTGAAATAGAAAAGTTCCCGGTCACGTTTGAGGGTGTTTGGGGACAGCGAGCTCCTGGACGCTGGGGGGATCGGCCACCCCACTGTGCCTGTCCCTCCTCTGAGCTCACGGGGGATTCAAACACCACGTCCTGCCTCTTGTGAAGGATGCTGGGGAGCAAATCCAGTCAGGTGTGCTGGGGAGTTCAGGAACGCCCAAACCCAAGCTCACAGGGGCTGTGCTCAGCTCCTGCTTGGCCCCATCCCTCTGTAGGGTATTGTGGACACAGGAAAAGCTTGTGGATGGGCAGGTATGTCATGGGCTTCATCAGCCCATGGAGACAGCATGAAACTGGGGTGGAAATGCCTTGGACCTGAGAGCCAAGGAAGCTGCCAGGGTGGGAGCAGCTCAGGGACAGGCTGGTGCCTTTGTAATTTATACCAAAGAGACACACAGTGAACGCAGGCAGAGTGTGAGCGTAAGTGATCCAGACACACCGGCTCCGAGGTTAATCCTCTCCCTGAGTTCCAGGCAGATCCTGCTCCTGGGTTTTTAGCAATCAGCATCCAGAGCGAGGAGCTCCCGTGGGCAGGGCCAGCTCAGCCCCCGGGCCGGCCGAGCCCTGCACAGGGGCTCTCTTGCGTGATGCGTGTTGATGAAGCCTGAAATTGCTTTGGATCCGTGGCTGTGCTGCATCACATTAAGCAGTGCCACGCTGAAGTGACAGGGCCAGTGCATGATCAGCAGCAGTTGAAGGGGACAGAGACTCAGATCCTGCCGCTCTGTCAAAACCACGAACCCACTGACAGACCACGGGAATTATTTTCAGCTCCTTCCCAGAAGGTTTGCTTCAGTCAGTTTGCAAGCTGTGCTTACTGCCCTGGCACGGAGCGGCTGCGTGGCCCTGCTGCAGGGCACATCCCAGGGTGCTGCCGTCCCACGCAGGGCTGGGTGGGAGCCCGTGGAGGGCTGGGGCGGGGGGATCCACTGCACCTCTCTGTCGGCAAGGGCTTCCCACGAGTAACGAGGGCTCTGGTAGGGCGGGAGCCCCCAGCGCTCCCGGCACTGCTTTCCTCACTCATCCCTTTACAGGGTGGGTTTGCTTCTCTTTGGAAGCCAGCTGGCATCAGCACCAGACCCAGGGGCTGCACCCCGTGTGGGGCCGAGCACAGGAACAGCTCCTTGGAGCATATTCGTGGAGCATTTCACAGTAGCAGCTCCCTGGGGGAAGGTGCGTGGAGAGACTTCTTGTGAATAAATGTGTCGTTGCTTTCCCTTTTGGTTTTGCTGATATTTATTGCCTTCTGGATTTTGCTGCTCTCTCTGCGTCCTTATTATTGCACCTGAGTCTGCCACTGTCCTCCAGGATGGGCAGGCTCTGGGAGTTGAAGCCCCATTCCCAGTCACAACCTTGTGCTTCAGGGAACTTTTTTTCACTTCCCAGCAGTGTTACCTCATTTCTCTATATAATGCTCTATATCTCATTTCTCTGTATAATGCTGCTGTTTAACCAGCAGCTCTCAGGGAATGCAGGCCGTGACAGTGAGGTTCTCCCCCAGCAGCAGTGTCATTCTCCAAGCCTTCCCGGGGAGGTGGCTCTGTGAGGAAGACTCTCCACAGACTCTCCATTCTCTGCCTCAGGGCCCTGTGGAGCAGCATCCTTCAGGAACAGGCACTAAATTCTGTGTACCTGTCCTGATCAGCCCATTTGCTAATACTGTCCCCAAAACAGTGTGATCTGTCCTCAGAAGAGGGCAAATCCCATGCCTCAGAAGGCAACAGGAAAAACATTTTATAATCTCAGAGAAAAAAACCACAAAAAATACAGCTCTGGGCATGGAAGGGCTGTGAGAGGGAATGGGAGCTCCCGTGTCCCTGAGGAGCTCTGCTGGCTCCATCCTCGGGAAGAGCTGTCTCAAACCAGGTATTTCTCCCCGGATGTCACACGGAAAGAGGCTGTCGGATCTGTCTAAATGTGTGAACAACACTGTCAGCGGGGGAGAGAAAAGTGTTATCAGAAATAGTTGTTCTTCAAAGCTAAATAACTCCATGATTTATAAGGAGTAGAAGATAAGAGATCACACCACACGCGGAGGGCTGCTGGAATTTTCTTTCTGAGAATGAAGCTGTTTGTTTTGGTAAAAAGCAAAAGAGGGGAGAAATGAAAACCTAAAATACTTTGACTTTCTTGACTCAGCTCCTGACAAAGCTAAAAATAACTGCACTGGCACTGAGCCCATGCAGCCACATCCTGGGATCACAGGAGTTGTGGAGGATGGTTCCCAGCTCATTGTCCAGGTGTCTTTCCAGCTCCATCCTGGGGCCATTCCCAAGGTCTTCCAGCACCATCCCTGGGGACAGAGGAATGCAGTGCAGTTTTGCTGGATGCAGGCAGACCTGGGCCTGTTCTGGTTGTCATCAAAGGGATTTTAGGTGTTCTGTGGGATCTAGGTTTTACCCTGAAGAGAGGCTCAAGTTCTGCTATTCTGAGTGAGACCCTCTGTGGTTTTCAGACAAACTTCCCCTTGTGCCAGGCCAGGCTCCCTCTGCCAGCCTGGCCCCACTATTGCTCCTCTGGTCTAGATCCAAAGGGAGTTTCAGGCATTTGCTCTGGAATCTCATTTCAGATTTTGAAAACTCCTCACCTTAGCAGCAATGCTGAGGTCATCAAATAACATAAAACAGTCAGACACGAAGCTGATTGTAATTAGTGTGTTTTCCCATACGCTGGCTGACACTCTCCAGAGAGCAATTAGTCTGCTTTAAGAGTAAAAGACAACTGAATAATTATTTAACCTGCCTGGGATTGATTTTAAAATCCAAGAAGTCAGATATAATAATGGATGGCTTCATTAAAAAATATGTAAAAGTAAGTGATAAGGGTTGAAAGCCTTCATCAACAGCTTGTGTGAGGCATCTTCTACCAGGCTGACTCCCAGTCCCAGATCCCACTGCACCAAAGGCCCTACAAACATGGCATAAAAAGAAGGTTTCCAGGGAAAAATATCTATGCAAACAAAGTCAACTGAATTGATAAACTTCAGTGTGGGTTGAAGAGCACATGGCACTGCAGTGGGGAGTCCACGGGCTCTATTGACTGGTCAAGGAACAGCACAGATAAATCAGGCAGCAAATCCTGTCACGAACCTCAGGAGGATGTCACAAAGCATGACAGACCTTGTCACGGCCATCTTTTATCTCTCTGCCAAGCCGCGGGAGGGAGGGAAAGAAGGAATGAGAAGCTGAGACCTGCACAGACAGGAAATAGTGGGAAAGGCTGTGAGCACCACAGAGCATCCAGTGATATCCAAGACACTGGAACTAGCTTCTGAAATAGGGCACAGGTTTAGAGAGAGACAGCAGCACTGAAGGAGCTTTAGTTTTACTCTCTCGGGTGGGATTTGTTGATAGGTGGTGTACAAAAGTGGAGACTGTTTTGTTGTGGACTTTTCACACCCATTGACTCTCGTTTGTGAGAGTGAAGCCAGAGGAGGTTTCTGCCCCAGGCCCACGTGGGATGACTTGCAGTGGAGCTGCCCACAACTCTCCAGCCCTCGGCAGCAGATTGCCCAGCCCTGCTCCTTCATCTTTCCTGCTGAGGGTTGCAGGGGACCCCTGGGGACCCCCAGCCCGGCCATCAGCCAGCTGATGTCACATCCCTCGTGCTCTCAGTGCCACGAGCTGAGAGTCTCCACTTTGCTCAAATGGAAGAACTGCAACAATTATTTTCATAATTAGCTGGCTTTGCAAATTAATGCCAGTTATGCTGTGTAATCATGATGAAGATTATGCATTAATCAGCTGTTTCAAGCCAGTTATTAGGCTCTTTAAATAAGGATGGGAATGCACGTCTCTGAAGGAGCGGCGCAGCAGCCAAGAGGGACAGGAGTTGTTTTTTTATTGCTTGTCCCAGAGCAGAGCGGAGAGAGAGACGCAGTAGGCAGGGATGATGCAGCAAGAGTGATTTATTTAATTATTTACAGCTCTTTTATAGGATAATTTTTTCACGGTTCAATTGGTCAGTGGATCAGCCACCCCTTAGGGATCACTGGCTGAAGACCTACAATATTAGTTGTTTAAATATTTTTCTACTGGACTATAAACAGATTTTAGCAAGGTTACAGGAGCTCATAGCTTACAAACTCCACTGATAGCCTCTGTGAGAAAGGAAAGTTTCTCACGGGATAGAAAAGCAGCAATTCTGTATCCACAGACAGGAGTGTGGGATGCGAGGATCCGAGGGGATGCGCTGTGCCAGCGGTGCAGATCTGACATCAGCTGCTCCCCATCTGACAGCAGCTTTGCTCCCGTTTTGGAGCAGACCTGGCTGGGGCACGTGGTGGCTGCCCTCAGCACCTCGGCAGCTGTGGGAGACTCCCAGTGTCCCAGTGTATTCCTGGTGTGTCCCAGCAATGGGAAACACACAGAAAGTGCCTGTCAGCGCTCTCCTCGGCTGGCCCTGAACTCAAGGTACTGGGTGGCTGCACAGAACATTCTTTCCTGTCAAAAAGCCTATTATATCCAGTTGGATGTCTGGAACAGGAATTTATTTAGGATCAAACGCCAATAATCCACATACCCAGTCCTTCTGTATTGTCTCATAATAAGACATGCTCCAACGCAACCCTGAAAGTGCTGGGCTGGGAGAAAGCCTAATGCTAGCTAGTGGATAATCAATGTAACATGAACCGGTTATCACTTCAGGATGATGCTAGAAAACAAAAAATCCCTTGCTAAACAGTCTGGACAGTGAAGCTTTGAACAGAAAGACAGAGGTGAATCTCACACTCACTTTAGTTTTGTTTATTGTGCCTGATGTACATAAACCTTCTGCCCTAAGAAACTTAAATTGAGCTGCCAGCATGTGCAAACTTCGATGTGGATGAATAATTTTTCTTTGCACCAGTCAAAACCCAAATGTTTTAGCATAATCCAGTGAGAATGAGGCACGTGGACAATTCTGCTACACTCCTGCCTATGCTGCTCAGCATTCTGGATTGAAAACCTGCCCAGGAGTGACTGGCTGAAAATCACGTGAGACGGAAATAATGCTCCAGAATGAGCATTCAGCCTCTTCTTCTTTATTCTTCTGCCTATTGCCAGAATTAGCACTGAATTCAGTGGTTTTTTTCTAGCAGAGACATGCAGGGAACAGCTCAAACTTTTTCATGTCTACGAATGTAAATTAATTCCCACACTCAGTTCACAACTGGGGACACAGATGCACAAAGACTGCAGAGGAAGAGGAGGAAAGGGACTTGTCACGATCAAGGAGAGCAGAAAGTCAGAGGCCTTTTGCAAGTCCTTCTGCTTCCTTGCTGAGAACATCTCCAGCTGTCACTCCTGTGCTTCATCCAGTCCATGGCTCTGGTCACATTCCTGGGAGGACACCCAGAGCACGGCCGTCAGTGAAGTTGTCAGCATGGCTCTGGCCAAACTGGCACTCCTGGCTAACACCAAACTGCCACAAAACTACAGAAAATGTGCTCTGGCTGCTGGAGAAGGATTCATGGCGTTGCCTGAAAGCCAAGAGGGCTGAGCAGACATCTGCTGTCTACAACAAAACATTTGAGGACTATCTTAAATTGAAGAGAAAGATTTTCCTTCTGCTAATGAACCCGGAGACCATCTGTTACCAATTGTACTTGCTTATCTCGTTCATCCATTAATTATTTCGGTTTACTTTTGAATAAGATAGAGCAAGGTTTGTGTCTTTGCATGGTTTCATGGAGGCACGGGATGGCTCCTGTATCTCAGAGACAAGGACACATTGCCACAGAACCCACGCCTGCACCGAGTCACTGCAGTTAGTGTGGCTGTCAGTGGAACTGAGGACAAGACTCACAGACAGGCAGCCAAGAAACCCAGCGATGCTGAGACATGAGCTGGTTGCCCTTGGGGAGGTGTAATGGCATTAACAACTTTTGGACATGGGAAAGCTGCATCTGAGATGTGCATTACTGAGCAGAGGAGTTGTAGGGTAGGCAAATCCAGAAGTCTCTGCTGGTCTGAATTAAGAACTTGGAGAACTAAACATGAGGAACAATAAAAAAGGAGAAGGGGCCTGAAAATGGCACTAAAAATAGCCATCAGCAGCACTGCCCTGTCTGCCCCCTGTGCGAGGACTAGAGGTGGGTGATGAGGCAGGAGGATTTCAAGAGGAGGGCAGTGCCAGTTTTGTACCCAGTAACTCCTCAGAGCACAGACCTGGAGCCTCCCTGCAGCTGGGCAGTAAGCCTGTCCACCTCCCAAGGTCTGCTCCTAAAGTTTCATGGGAAGCCACTTATCTGGCTCATAAAAATATTCCAAGACTGTAAACTGCCTCTTATTGCCCCACAAAGCTGCCACCCTGAGCATGCTCAGATGGATCAGGGTGTAAGAAAAACCCATGTCTTCATTTCAGTACGGGACAGGTCTTCAAGTAAGCCCTGCTCCACCTGCAAATGTTCCAAGAGTTTTCTCATCCTTGCTGCATACGTTTATGAAACAAACTGTGGCTCGAAGGTGGATGTTTTTGTCTTGCAGGAGGAATCTTTGAGTACGCAGATGGCCCCAACCCGCAGGTGATGAGTGCCGAGGAACACGCCTTCCGATTCTCCGCCAACATCATTAACAGGAACAGAACTTTGTTGCCCAACACAACCCTAACCTATGACATCCAGAGGATACACTTCCACGACAGCTTTGAAGCAACTAAGAAAGGTAAGAGCACAGCAAACTTCTGAGCAGCTTTGTGGCCATTTATTCAGCATAAGAAAGGTCTGGTTTCCAGACCAGCAGCTTGTTCTGTCCTGCTCTCACCACTGATCTGGATGAGAACTCCTGCCAGAGCTGACCTTCCAGAGGCATTTAAATACAAGGGGATCAACTACCTTTTTTCCCTCTGAAAACCTCACAAAACTCCTTTCAGCGTTTGCTCTGATCCTGACTGAAGGTCTGGAGGCCATGCCTGTGTTTGTGTCACTGCATCCCTGGCAGTGTTCACATCCAGCGCATGGATGTTCTGTTCTCTTAATAACAGTCACTTCAGATTACTGCATAACAGCAGCACACTTGAATTGCTGAAGGGGAGGCACTGCACAGCAAAGGCTGCAAGCTGGTGACCTGTGGGCTCGTGGAGTTTGATTCTGGCTGGGGAGAAAGGAAACCTGCTGCCTGAGCTGGCTGCTGTTGGAGGGACACCACCAGGAGGGAGCTATCTGCTCCCAGCCAGCCCAGCCACCCCCTGACCCTTTTCAGATGGTTCTGTGGTGAAGGTTCCCTCAGAGGAGCTTGGGACTCCTCTGTGCCTCTACCCTCTGGTTCAGACCCACCCGGCATAACTCCTCCTCTCTGTCTGTGCCTCCTCACTGCTGCAATTACCCAGTATCAGTGCTGGGTCAGTGCCCAGAAGTGTCTGTCTACCCACTGCCCCAGCCCAGGGCAGGCAGCAGGGCTGTGCCCAGGGTTGCTTCACACTCATCCCCCCAAGGCTTTGCTGACAACCTCCCTTCCTTCCCCCTCCAGCCTGTGACCAGCTCGCTCTGGGGGTCGTTGCAATATTTGGACCTTCCCAAGGCTCCTGCACCAACGCTGTCCAGTCTATCTGCAACGCCCTGGAAGTGCCCCACATACAGCTCCGATGGAAGCACCACCCTTTGGATAACAAGGACACTTTCTATGTCAACCTGTATCCTGACTATGCTTCCCTGAGCCACGCCATCCTGGACCTTGTGCAGTATCTGAAATGGAGGTCAGCCACGGTGGTGTACGACGACAGCACAGGTGGGTAAGGGAGGGCCTTAAAGCAGGAATCCTGGAGATTTTCTCTTCTGTGTCTCTTTGGGAACCTTTCCAGCGAGCCCTCCAGGGAGCCAAATGATGCCCCGTGCAGTGACAGGTTCCCAGGGGTTCTGAATGGTGCTGTGGGAGGCCCTGGGATCTTTCCAAGCATTTCATTCACAAAGCTCTCAGCAAGTGGGGAACTGCTGGCCCCATGAGCTGGCAAAGGGTCGGGGGGGTTCATTGACATGGGGTGACCATCTCAGCCTGGCTCTTTTGGGACTGTGGTGCCCCTCTGCACCAGAAAAGCCCCTGTCTGCAGCTGCCATGGAGGGAGCAGTTCCCAGCTAAAACCAAAAGCAGTTCTGGAAAGTTTGTTGTTTTTTGGACAATTCTGTAACACAGAGCTGGCAAAGTTCTTCACGTAAGAAAAGCTGTTGATGGTTAAACAAAGCAAAGCACTGCAGAGCGCTAGATATAGACCCCCCAAAAAACAAAAGCCACATTGGATAGCCTGTCCAACCTAATTTCACTAAACCAAATGTTTTCTTTAGGGGAGGGCTGATGAGAACACAGTCTGACATTCCTGTTTTGCAAATGTGGGTCACAGTATGTTCCCTTCGTGGCATATTCTAATGTGTTTCTTCTACTATGCGGAGGGACACGCTTCTCTCTTCCCCTTTGCAATAGGCATCTGCTGAAATTCTCCTTGCAACACCAGATTCCAATAATTCCTGCTCAGCTGCAACCACCATGGCTCTTTGCCTTGTGCAGGAAACAGAAATGAATTCTGAGGGTAGTAGGAAGTTACGAGGTGTGATTAAGTGACCGTTACGATCTACGCGACTCATAAATCCAAGCACATATTCATTTTTTCATTTTGCTGCTGTGCGTGGTAAATATGCAGGTTTTAATTTGTTGTGTAGCTGATTATCACATTCTGTCCTTCCTCAAGGGCACATCTGCTTAAAGAAATTTTTTTGTGATCCCAGAGGTGTCAGAGGTTAGGACCAACCTGCAGTTCTCCCCTTCCTACCTAGTGCAGGGACCCCATCCAGCTCTGCCGGCTGCAGCAGTGGCAGGGAACGGCCAGGAAAAGCCGTTCTGTCCTAGAACAGCTGCTCTGGGATCCAGGGCTGACATGTGGCACCTTGGCTTTGATACCCTTTAGCAATGGCCGTTTGAGGGAGGGATGGACGGAGGGAGGGAGGGAGGGAAGGAGGTCCTGGTCTCACTCCATGGGGAACAGGGGAAGTGCTGAGCTGCGGCCCAGCCTGTGGGGAAGGCAGAGCTGTAACACCGTGGGTTTGTCTCTGTGTGACACGCGAAGGCCTCATACGGCTGCAGGAGCTCATCATGGCCCCGTCCCGCTACAACATCCGCCTCAAGATCCGCCAGCTCCCGCTGGACACCGACGACGCCCGGCCGCTGCTCAAGGAGATGAAGCGGGGCAGGGAATTCCGCATCATCTTCGACTGCAGCCACCTGATGGCAGCTCAGATCCTCAAGCAGGTGAGCGGGGGCGAGGGGAAAAGCAAAGTGGCTGCCGAGGAGCCCATGGGCGTGGGGTGGGCCTACTGCAGAGTGACCCTGCACTGGGGTGCAGCTCCCCTTCGGGCCACAACCCCCCGCTGCACTGAGAGCTACAGCATGTCCATCCTTCAAGGACACTGCTGGATTTCTACAGAAAATGGAGCTTTCACTGAAAAACGGGAAGTACCAAACAGTGGCTGTGGGTAAGAACAAACAAATGTTACAGGAGGAGAAGGGGCTGTGGCAAATGCAGCGCCAGGCCCAGGCTGGTGCTGGACAGTTCTGTGGCTTTCCCTGCAGCTGCGCAGTGCCAGCCTTCTTCCCTCTTCCCTCTTCCCTCTTCCCTCTTCCCTCTTCCCTCTTCCCCCTCCATCCAGACTGCCACCTGTGGCTCTCCCAGCCAGGCCCAGCCAGGAGGGACAGCATCCTCTGTTCCTTCCCCAGCACCGTCTGCAATTCTTGGACTTTAAGCCAGATGTCAGTGATTTTCCATTCATTTAGGCTCCCTCCTTTCTTCCTCCACAAGTTCCTCCACTGGCATTCTTGCTGCTTACCCCAGCTCCTCCTCATTCCCGAGTGCCTTTGGGTTTCAGGGTCAATATGAGGCAGAGGAAAAGGCTCTCACAGAGCTGCTAAAAACCATCTGGTGGAAGTGTTGCTCCTATCAGCCCAGCACAACACCACCACACAGATTAAATAAATCCCCAAAGGGATGAGAAAGCGAGCACAAGGCAAGAGCCTTCTCCTGCAGCCTGCTTGATGCAAAATGAAGGGAAGTGCTCAGAGAACTTGGAAAGCCTGGGAGCGATTATTATAGGAAGCAATAGAAGGGGCTCATTGTCTCCTGCCAGTTATTTTCCCGTGCTGCTTGTGTTTGGTGCTGCTCACTTATTATGCAGTTTATTATAGTTTATTGTGCCATCTGCTCAGCTCATCACCACCAGTGCAGAGTGAGGAAGATGGAGGAGAAGGGGGACTAGGGGAGACAAGTCTCTCTAAGTCTTTCTGGCTGGGTTTGTGTGTGTCGGGGTTTTGTCAGGACCTGAAGCCATGGATTTCAGCTTAGCAATAGAACACAGCGTATTTTTACTCAGGGAAATACTGTGAAGTATTTTCAGAGTCTGGGAAGTTGCACAAACCCAAACCACAGCCTGCCTGGTCTCTGCATGCCTGGCCACTCTGGTGTGCAGCATCGGGCAGGCTCCGGGCAGTGCACCACAACCTGCACGTCACCTGCATCTGCTGAAGGTTAGGAAGCTAAGAAACCTCATATTTTCCTCACTTTTCTACCTGTAGCAAGAAATGCATGTCTAGAGGTGCCACCTTCATTTGTGAAACAACTCTTTTCCACCGAAAGTACGAGCTAGGCAAAGCCATCTCCTGGAGGAGGGAAGTCTGCTTCCCTTCGCACTGGTAGAAGAACAATGCACAGAACAAATAACGGACTGCAAAAAAACCCAGGGAGGAAGGCCCAGCCTTCCATTTATGCCAGAATCAGTAATATTCATATTTTATTGCTGTTACGTGCCTTTTGTGCCATTTTGGTCACTACACCAGTCAGCTCTGCAGACATTTGGCTGAACAGAGTCCCTGGAGTCTCTTGGCCCTGCTGCCATGCCTGTGCAGCCTCATGGATGGCAACAAGGTTCTCACAAGAGTTGTGCTAAAACTTCCACTCCTTGACACTGATTTTCATGGCACATCTTCAGGTAACACAGAAGGTTTGAGCATCTACAGCCTGTGCTGGCTGAGGCAGCTCTGACTGAGCAGTGCACACACCATCATGCCAGTCAGGATCTGGCTCCACAGGGATCCAAGGTTCCATGCTCCCACAGCACACCTCTGATCATCTGGGCAGTTTTTAAAAACTAGAGTAGTAAAGAACCCCATGGATTAGTAATCCATGAGTAACACCACATGAGCTGGCACAACTGTACAGATGACACTGTCATCTGCTCCAGCCTGGGTCCCTTGGAGTGACCAGACACCAAACTGTCCATTATTTTGCCCTCTTGGAAAACAAATCATTGTAAAAACCTATCAGAGAGTGAGTCCTGCTTGCGAGGCATTCCCGTTCTACCCTAGATTCTCCAGCCCTCCTCAGTTTTGGTCCCTTGTTATCCCTCCAGGTCTGTTCCCAGGCCCCCCTGCACTGTCCCGAGCAGCCGCAGTGCTCCACAGGGCACAGCTGTGCCTGTCAGCTCTGACAGAGCTCCTGCTCTCATCCTGGCCACTGCCTGTGGCTTATGCACCTGGATGATCATTTATTCATTTCCCCACAAACCCAGATGCATCCTGCCCCAGGCTGCCAGTGCTGGGAAGCTGGAGCTTCCTTCTGACAGTGTGTCTGGGCTCCTCAGCTATGGCCAGAATGATCCAGCTGTAGAACCTGAACTGGGATCTCATTATTTGCTCCAGATTGGCTTCCCACCACTAACTGATGCTTCCCATACTGAGACACCATTCCCTGCTTCAGCTCTTTGAATCAGGGTGTGCAGGAAGGAGGGAGCTACACTGCAGCCCCCTGGATCCACTGACCAGGCAGGGGCTGGGGAACAGGGTGGTGAATGGCCACAGGGACAGCACCCAGACCTTCTAAAAGTTACTTCCAGAGGAGGAAACCTTCAGAGTCACAATATCTACACTTGCAATCCAGATCCTTTCCTTTTCCCTTGTTTTTTGACATCTCACTTCTTTTCAGACTGTCACTTCCTTCCTCGGAGGTAAATTCCGCCCTAGTAATTTTAGCAAAAAACCAAGGGAAGCAAACATTTCCTGGGGGGACTTGAAGTCGCTTTCCCATCAGTGGGGATTTTAAAGTGCTCTTGCATGTGTTTTCTCCAGAAAACATGCTCACACACTCAGCATCCCAGTCAAACCCACGGGAATCTTCCTGTCACCAGCCACCAGCTTCAAGGTGACCTTTCTCACAGACTGGTATGTGCTCCCCCCATGTTGTGTGGGGCCTGGACATGGTCATCCAGCCAAGACCCCTTCAGCTCATGGCTGTCCTCTGAAAGGGCTTCCAGGACAGTCTGTTCTCTCCGGTGCTCAGTTATGCAAATCCCAGCAATCTGCAGGAGCCATCCTCAGTGTAGGGGCTGGCAGGGAATCTCAAGCTGTGCTGGCCAAGGGCCCTCTGGACCATGATCTCCAAAAGCTGAGGGACAGGGGGTATTCCCACTCCCCTTGTGCCTACACCTTCACTGACCCACTGCTAAAGCAGGCCCTAAGCTAGGATCTGACTGTTGTGCTCAGGAAGGAGGGACAGAGGCAGGAGCTCCATGGACTCACTGCACAGATGGGACTGAAGGTGGGGATGCAGAGCCCCAGAAGTACACGTGTCAAAAATCAAAACCCTTTCAGCTGGCTTCTTAGCCACTACACGGATGTGTAACTGTAAGGACAGGTGATTTATGGGCAATCTGCACAGGTTTATGTGAGGCTGCTCATTTGGTACTGGAGAAGGAAAGGTGACCCCCTTTCCCACAGCTGTGCCACCAGAGCCTGTGGCCCTGGAGGTTCCTGCATCCATGAGCATAGAGAAGTGCCACGGTGTCCTGGCACAGGCAGGGACACCCAGTGTCACCCAGAAATGCCACAAGCCCTCATGGGAGTTGGGTATTGAGGCTTTGCCACTGCTCCAGAAGAGTTTGAGGACCACATCGCAGCTCAGCTCAGCACTTGGGCATGTGCCTCTTGCTGGCTGAGCATGGCTTAACCGTTCCACGAGGTCAATCCTGAACCCAGCCCCAGTGTGTCCGGGTCTCTGCTGCCACATTTACCTATGAGCTTTATGTTGCATGGCTGTTGTTATATCCCTGTATCCACTTTACTAACCTCTTTTCCCTACTCTCCTTAAGGCTATGGCAATGGGGATGATGACAGAATATTACCACTTCATCTTCACCACTCTGGTAAAGTATCTGTCTGTGCACACACCTTGTACACTCGCTGACGGGGGGTGGAATGTGAGGGGGCAGCTGGAGTGGAAGGGTGGGATGGGTGTCTGACCCTGGCGTCCCCAGTGCACCACAACGGGGTGGGAAACGCAAGGAAATGGGAGATCTGGGACCCTACCAGAAGGAGAGAGCAGGGCTGGACTTCACTGCAGGTCAGGGTCAGACCCCAGTGGCCTGGCTCTGACCCCTCTGCTCCGCAGCACTGCCCAGGTGCTCAGTCTGAGAGACGCCAGCTCTTCCTTCCCCTGCCCTTGGACGGGTCACTCCTTTGGCATGCACAGGTGTGGGTTCTGGTTTTATTTTCCCTCCCAGTCATTTTGATTTCAGTGCAGCTCCCCACGCACTGACAATGAGCACAGGGAGAGTGCAAGGCTGCGGCCTCTCCCCAGGATTTGGTGGGACGCTGATTCAGCTGTGGATGAGCACCAGGACCCCCTCTGCAGCCAGGAGCAGCCCTGCTGTGGTCCAAGCTTCAGTCCTGAAGGTTTATTTTGCAGAAAGGGAACTCAGCCTGACATTAACTCCCCTCTGTTAAACACGGGCCAGTTCCTCTCTGACTCTGGGAGGCGTTTGGCTTTCCTGGCAGGGTCACTTTTGTCTCCATTTAAGATGCTATTGTCTAGTCTACTGTTGAATTTTGTGTGATTTTGAAAATCTAATTTATCTTTCTGCCTTTAGGAAAGAAACAGACTAAACTAACCCTTAAAAACTACAAAATTTATTTTTCAAATGCAAAAGACATTTTAATTACCCCTGCTGCCATTATCTATTCCAGGCAGCTTTAAGCATTTCCCAGATAACCTCCTATTAATCAGCCCCAGCTGAGCCTGGAGTACATTTCATGTGTAGGTACAGCCTGGAGGTGGGAAAAGAGGAATTATAATAAATTAATAGATAAGCAATCACAATTAATGCCACTTTCCTGAAATAACAGTTATATCATGGGAAAGATATTTTAATCTGTCATTCCTTAAGGCAATGTTTTCCTAGCTTGCAATGCCTGTGCTTCAGCTTCCCCAGTACGAGACCCATGGGGTGCTAATGAATTAGTCTATTATGTTATACTGAATGTTTCTAAAAGGTCCCCAGTCAATACTGAGCACAGTGTATCAACACTTGGCATGAAATGCTTCAACATTTTGCTAGGCAGCACGACTACAGTTCACTGACTCCAGCATGAAGAGCCCCATCAGCCTTTTCCACCACAGGAGGAGGAGGCGGAGGAGCAGGAGGAGGATCTCTGATGAGCCCTGGTCTCTGCCACACGCAGATTTTACATCCAAAGCCCCTGCAGGGAGAACCCCAGAGCTCCACTCTTCTGGGGGTGTCTCAGCAGTCTGAAATGGGGCTCTGCAGACACAGCCAGTGCCCCCCTGCCACACCCCAGGGCAGGGCTGGGGGGACACCTCACCCACGGGCAGCAACAGGGGTGCCCTTCCTGGACACCCACCTTTCCAGCTCCCTGCTGAGGACAGGATGCACTGAGGATCAGACCTCAGCACTGCTGCCACCACCGAGGAGCCCGAGCTGGGCAAACTGGGGACGGGGGAGAGCATCACAGAAACACCGAGAGTGAAATACAGGGTGGAGGGGAGAATTAATCTGCAGTACAGAAAATAATGAGTGAAAGGGAATGTAGATGAGGTGGAAAATAGAACCAGATGTTTCAATTTGTGGCTGTGCAGGAGCAGAAAATCCAGAAGAAACTGATCTGATGATTCCCATCCACACCTCCCCACGTCCTGACACTCAGCTGGTATTCTGAATTATCCTTTGACTCCAGGAGGTGATAAATCAGGCTGCAGCTGAGATTTAAACCAGACCCAAGAAGAGACTTGATGGGAGGTTGGTTTCTATAGGAACTTGGGGAAAGGAAGGGTCAGTGGGGAGCAGCAGGGCAGGGACAGCACCCAAAATACTGGTGGGATCTGAGAGGTGGCCAGGGCTGGTGATTTGATAGATGGGCAACAGAGACCATGGGGTCTGGAGCTTGGGCGATCTGATTTGTCACATACGGTCACATTCTGAGGGGGAAATCATTGGCTTTTGCAACCAAAAGTTATTTCCTCACAATAATTTCTGGAATACAAACTGAAGTGTCTGATTAAAAATGAATCTTGAAAAAACAGATCCATTCCAGAAGGTCAGGCATAGAACTGCTGTCCCCCCTCACAGCCAGAGACATGAGCACCTGTCTGAGGTCAAACCACCGTATTTGCCCTTAGCTCCCTGAAGTCATTTAAAAGTCAACATTGTGGCCTGGTTTTCCCAATGCCCTTTAACAGAACATTCAGGTTTGCACTTGCAATTTTTCAGGGGAAAAAAACAACCCAAAAGCCCAAGCCCTGACCTCCACTGTAGGGTGATTAATGATTTGGTCCCTGCTGCACCTGCAGATTTGAGCACTGCATCCATCAGCAGTGAGCCCTGGGGCTGCAGAGGCTGGGGACAGGCTTACGGAAAAGATCAAACCCCCAAAGCTTATTAAACCAAAACAGCCGTGAGAACCCTCACTCCCCCACAGAGAATGATGTCTCAGTTGCTGGCCAGTGCTGCTGCTGTTCTGCTTTGCTTAGGGCAGCGTGTGTAGACTTCACCAGCCCCCCGCGGGCAGATGGGTGCTGTAGCTGGGTGGCCCCACGGTGTGGCTGTGTCCCACCAGCACAGCCCATCACACAGCACGGGACAGCCCCAGCACAGCCACAGCCACAGCATCTCATACCATATTGAACCTCTTTTTGACAAGCCCTTGTGAGAGCAATGAACGTCATATATTCACCCCACGCTCTGCTGCAGAAGACTTGTGGTGTTGCCACTCCGCCTCCCCACGCTTATACTGCCATGAAACACTTGCAGAAACTGTTCGGGATAAACGCTGATTAAAGATGTCCCATCCAACAAATGGTTCCCAGGAACCAAGCCACCCCTGAGTGCCTCACCACTCTTCCCCACTCACCTTTGGGTGAGCTGCCTGGCTTTGGGGAGCGGATCAGCTGCTCCTGACACGCTGTCTAACCCCAAACTACTCAGACTCGTTCCTGAGCACTGAAGCTGATACTCAGACATGTGGAAAGCCAAGAGCTGCACCACAGCAGTGCGAGCCCAGTGCCCCCCAGTACCCCCAGTGCCCCTCGCTGTCTGCTGAGCGATGCTTGCAGGCCAGCAGCCAGCAGAGCTGAGCACTGCCTGGCTCTGGTTTTTACATCATATAAAGGGCACCCTCATTCATCTGCAGACTGTGTAGGCTGGTCAGAATGTCAAGAAATGCGTCTTAGTTCCCCTTTGATAGTCTGCAAATTGGTGTTTTGCATTCAGAGTGACTCTGTCATCCGCAGCACCCTGTGGGCCTCAGCACTTCCAGCAAATCCTCCGTGGCAAAGCCCATGGGAGCATCAGATACAGAAACCCTGCCTTGTCCACCCTCCTGGGGTTGCAAGTGTTTTTTCAGGGTCGCAGGCAGTGATTCTGCCTGATTTTTCTCCCCACAATCCACTCGTGTCTCATGCAGAGAGCAAGTTCTTTGGCTCTTTGGCAGGAGTTCCCTGCTGCGCGTGGGGGAACCTGCACATACGGCACCCAAATTCCACCAACACCTACAGGCCTCTGCAAGCAGGGACTGACGGCGACAGCACAATCCTCTGAATGCCTGAGGGATATGTCCTCCCTCCCACCTTCTGCAGGCTCTGCTGTCTCGCTCCAAACACAGACATGAACCGATGCAGAAAACTCAAACAAAACAAAGCTAAACAAAATGTTTAAACTGGTTTCTCTCTTTTAAGGATCTTTATGCATTAGACCTAGAACCATATCGCTACTCTGGGGTGAACCTGACCGGCTTCCGGATCCTCAACGTGGAGAACCCCTACGTGTCCTCCATCATTGAGAAGTGGTCCATGGAGCGGCTGCAGTCGGCGCCCAAGGCGGAGCTGGGGCTTCTCGATGGTGTGATGATGGTACGGGCAGTTCACACAGGGCACAGGGGTCTGGGAAGCAGAGCGGGGTAGTAAGGAAGGCAGGAACAGTCATTAAGGCCTAAATGTTACTTTTACTGGTTCTTGTACCAGTGACAACTCATCCCAGGTATCTGCCCTTGCATTCTTTAATAACTGTCCCTCAGTCTGGGGTGAAGCCCACACTCCACTGCTGTGGAAACACTCTTGCTCAGGACCAGCTGCCAACAGATTTGCCACCAGACAAGGCAGGTAGCCAGGATCTGTCCCAAAGGGCTCCAGCTGCCCCCAAGAACAGCAGGACACCAGCTCCCTGGGCTGGGAGTACAGCACACGGCCAGGCTGGGCCAGGCACTTCACTGAGATTGATGCAGGAGCAAAACGCCAAAGCAATGCCCAAAGATGGGCTGGGCTGCAGCTTTGATGACTCCTTTTAGGGTCTGATGGCAGCTCTGCTCTGCTGAGTTACTGCTCGGAAGGTACAGCACCTGCTCGCCCATCTGTCTTCCCTGCGAGGCTGTCTCCGACCCCCGGAATTGCTGACTGGCTCCCTCCTTCCCTCTCCTTTTAGATCTGCCAGAACCAGCCCCGCAAAGTGGCAAAGCCTCCCAGACTTTCACCTTGAAATGGCTCCTCAGATTCCTCCTGCTGTTTTAGTTGCTAGCGGAGAGACCCCCACTCTCCTGCAGGCTGCTGCCTCTCCCCAGGCTGCCCACGGCTGAGCCCTCCTGTGCCTGCAGCAGCGCTTGGTCCTTGCTGCCTCTGCTCCCAGCCCCTCTCTGCTTTCTCAGAGGAATGCTGCCTTGATTCCTGTTTGCCAGGTGTCTGTCCAGTGGGGCCCTGGACTCAGCTGGGCATTACAGTCTGTAATTCACCATGAAATTGCTTGGACATATCCTTGCCTCCCCTTTCCCCCAGCCCCAAACTCACAAACCTGTCCCTGCTGTGGTCCATACCCGCCCACGGATGCAGGTGGGGCTCCTGCTCTTCATGCTTGGTTGCTGAGGGAAGGGAAGGTCACAGGGATGGCTGCCAGTGCTGGAGGATTTTCTCCATGGCTACATCCTGTTAGATGTTTGCTCAGTTATTTGCTGTATTATTTTGTTTTATTGTGGTTTATTAGGCTGCTGCTACACTCTCATCTGTTTCATGGCTCTGTGAAGCCAGTAAATAATGTATTTTCACTAGGAGGTCTTACCACATCAGAGTGAAAAATAAATTCAATTCTCTTGATCAGTGTTTGGAGGTGAGATGGGGCATCTCAAACTGAATCTAAAATCATCATATTATATGGGGGAAAAAAAAGTTCTCCCTGGTTCAGATCACTGAAATGCTGGAATATGTTACAGAGCCATGAGGTTCTGATTTTGGTGACAGTTTGGGTCATTTTTGGAAAATTGTGTGCCCACAAACATCTCTGTTTCTTATTTTCCCATATATAAAATAATGTGGAAAACATGTTCTCATATAGTTTTTTTTAACACTCAGACAAAACAGACTCAACAAGAAAACTCTGTTACTACCTTCTACATTTAGAAGTCACTGCCTCCCTCTTTGACACCACAGCAGGAAATGTGCAAGAAACAACCCAAATAGTTGCTCACAGACAAATGACACTTCCAGAATCGCTGATTTTATACAGAACCCTGAGCTTTCGGTCCAAACAGCCAAGGGATGATCAGCAGGGAACACAGACAGAGACACCCCGGGGCTGGCAGGGGGTAACTCAGCCGGGGTTCCACCTTTTCCTACGACACCCCGCGGCCACCAACGCTGTTCCCCTTCCCTTTAGACAGACGCTGCCCTGTTGTACGACGCGGTGCACGTGGTGTCCGTCTGCTACCAGCGCGCGCCGCAGATGACCGTGAACTCCCTGCAGTGCCACCGCCACAAGGCCTGGAGGTTCGGCGCCCGCTTCATGAACTTCATAAAAGAGGTAAAAGCGTGGGTTTTTGACTGTAAGTGTTCCCCAGGAGATGCAGCACAGCTGGGGGGTGCCAGGGGCAGGTGGTGGAGGCTTGGCAGGTCCAGGATTAGAAAACATACCCTGGCATGGGCAGGTACAACTGGGTGGAAGCACAGACACACACCAGCCTGCCGAGTGCACCCAGAAAGGAAAAATCCCGCCTTTGTCTTCCAAATAACACCTGTGCAGCCATGCCGAAACATCTCTGAGGAGCTGAAACCTCCCATGTGTTTCTGAGACTGGCCCTGGCCTCTCCAAGCAGCTGGACCACTCCGTCCAAGGTCATTCCATACCTGAGCAACAGCCATTTGTCTTCTACTGAAGTAGTTTTGGGGTCTACAAAAGGCATTCAGTGCCTCTGAACCCCAGGGCCGAGCTGGGGTTGTCCCTGACCAAGTGCCAGGGAATGGCATTGGCCGAGGGGGGGGTTCAGCAGGGGGGGACCAGGGAGTGAGGGGGCAGCTTCTCTCCCTCTCTGATTTCAGGCATTACCATTTCTCTGTTCAGCCCGTGGAACTGTTTGCTGGCTTGATGCCCTGAGCTGGCTCAGAGCAGGGTACCAGGAGCAGTGGGCACTCCGAGGGAGCACAGCACAGGGAGCAGCCCCCCCCATGAGCGCCCAGCATACACCTCTGCACCCACACCTCGGGTTTTGCTCTGTCAGCAGAAAGGAGTCCTTGCCCATGGAAAAATGAAAGCAGAGCTGAAGGGAGACACTGCAAACCCTGCCAGAGCAGTCTTTGTGACAAACCTCTTGTTTGCCCCAAGTCCCTGTGGCTCTTCCCATGGCAAGTCATGGAACTGGCCACCGTGGTGGTCACAGGACTGGGCCATGTTTAAAGGTTGGGTATAAATTCTCCAAAAGTTTTTGAACAGAGGAGCGGAGCACCCTGTGAATTGTTACTGTGGTCTGTGCTGCCGTGTCACCTGCTGACCCCAGCAGACCCATCCACGATGTGAGATTGTGCCCACCGGGCACTGCCCAAGCTGCATGGAGCACGTGGATCCACGGGAGGAGAACAGGACAGTGATTTCCACCGCAGAGAGAATGAGCTTTTCTCTCAGCATGCACTGAGGACCGAATCTCTCCCTCTCTGCCTCCCTCTCCTTTCCCATGCTTTGTTCCCTTCCACAGAGCACCGCTCCAGCTGGTTGCCAAAACAGAGTGTAAATAATTTGTTTGGCTGGCACCTTTTGCAAATCACCCTGCGCCTCACACTCCAGCCCTGCCTGTTGTTTTCCTCCCTGGCACCGTGTCAGCCCGTTGCAGGGATCAGCTTCCTCCGTGCTGCACCCAGAACGGAGGAATCGCTCTCTCCGAAGTCCCGCAAACGCGGAGCAGCGCGGGGAGACGCGGTGCCCCCAGATCCGACTGCGCAGCCCCTCCACGGCCGCAACGCAGCCCTTGGGTGCCCGCAGCGCAGCC
>VYXC01009944.1:282399-299670 GCA_013397175.1 Platysteira castanea
GGTGTGGGCAGCACAGCCCCTGGGTGCCCGCAGCGCAGCCGCGGGGTGCCCGCAGCGCAGCCGCGGGGTGCCCGCAGCGCAGCCGCGGGGTGCCCGCAGCGCAGCCCCGGGGTGCCCGCAGCTCAGCCCCTCAGTGCCCGCAGCGCAGCCCCGCGGGAGCCGCGGGCTCGGCGCGCAGCTGCCTTCGCTCCAGCTGGGCACGCCAAACATTCCGTGTTTTCCCCGGCTCCCGGGGGGCTCCGCGGGCTGCGCGTCCCACAGGCAAACCACCTGCACGCCCAAATGAGCAAACACGAGCCTTCCCGGGACTCCAGGGTGGCGAGGCTGGGAGCAGGCTGTCACTGCTCCTCAGGAATTAATGAGGGAGAGCCAGAGGAGCGTATTTACCGGGAGAAATGCCAGTTATTCCCCCTGAGAATACATTATGCCACCTTGATCGCACTGGCGTATTTCAAACTCCCCCACCCATAAAGGAAACACGTTTCCCAGTGAGCAGCCTGCACGGAGCTGCTCAGGGGAGAGACCCCGAGGCTCAGCTCCTCACTGATGGGATGTGATTGCTGAGCACCAAACTGTGGCAGCAGCCTGGCATTCCTACGGGAGCATCCTCCTCAGGACACTGCTAGAGCACATCCAGCACCGTCCCCAGGCATCGGACACCTCGCTGTCCCCCAGCTCCTGCTCTGCTGACACAGAGCACCTGGTACTGGGGGTTCTATCACCTCCTAAATCAGAGGGATTCATTCCAGGTGTGCTGCAAAGTGACCAGTGGGAAAGAAATGGAATCACAGAGTAATTTTTGTGGAATTGAATTTAGGCATCTCTACACCAAGCTCCTGCTCCCGGTCCAAGTCAGACCAGGCTGTTCAGCACCTCGGTCAGCCAAGCACTGAAAATCTCTGGGAACAGGATGTCCCCAGTCCCAGTGGGCACCTGCCCCATCCTTATGCTGCCAAAGACTGAAGCGGGGCACCAGCAACACATGCCCCCAGATTCCTGTGCCTGTTTCCAAAACTCTGACCTTGCTTGCACAGACACGTTCTTGGCCTCTTCTGCTCCACTTTCCATCTGGAAGGACAGAGGGAAGCGTTCCTGACATTTAAGCTTCCATACACCTTGGAAGCACAGCAAGTTCATGCACGAAGGGATTACTTCTGAGCGGAGCTGTCCCAGACCCGGCTCCCTGCAGCCAGCGTTTATCAGCACTACAAGGATAAGCACAGCACACAAGGATGCCGTGATAAATGCGAGTCGTTTTCTACTGAGTCATCACGTCCTGCAACAGCTGGTGAACACAAAAGGTGTGAACAGAAATTGTAGCAAGGACTGCAAGAGAGTTAAGGAAATCTCCAGCGCTGTCTGCAGTCTGAGCAGTGACGGAGGGATTATTAATTAATCAGGCTCTTTAGGGAGAAAGAACCAGCATAAGGACTAATTAAAAGAACATACAGCGGAGGGCAGAAGATTATTTATGATACTAAGTAACAGCCCTGCTACTTTTTCTCCCTTCCACAGGCCCAATGGGAAGGATTAACGGGACGGATCGTCTTTAATAAAACCAGTGGTTTACGGACAGATTTTGATTTGGATATCATCAGTCTCAAAGAAGACGGTCTTGAAAAGGTAGGCAGGGTTTGTCTTATCTGCATGCGGCTGAGGGTAATGCTGGTGCTCAGAAACAGAGAAATGGTTGGTGGTGTATTGATTCCAGGTTTCTGGGGTTTATATAAAAGGATATTCACTTTGTGGGATTTCTCAGATCCTTTTCCATGCTCAACCATGACTCACTCGCCCTGAAGCCAGTGCGTGGGATTACAGATTGCAGAAGTGCTTGTGGCACTTTCCTGGGATAGTGGAGGCAAAAGAAACTTTCTGAGTATCCATTAACCCCTCCCTGCCCTAAGCAGGCATGAATGACGCCTGGCCCACTCCCTCTTGCTGGCTTGGCCCACAAACCCTCAGTTTCAACCCAAGGAGACCATAGCTCAAGAGATCTGGTGTCATTTCCCACTATGAAATTGTGCAAGGCTTGGGAATGGCCCCAGTTTATTACAGCCTGGATTTTGCAGGAGGATGCACTGGGTATTTTCTTTATTATCTAAGGGACAATAAGGAAGAAAGCAAAGTGTGACCTTGCCTGGCTGGCTGGGGGTGTCATGAGGGTCAAGAGCAGGAAGGCTGAAGCCCTGGGTCCTCCAAATTAGTACAGATCTCCTCTGGGCACAGTAAAACCATGCTAATGTGCAAATCTGATCCCAGGTGTGCCTGGGGCTTAATTTCCTTCTCTTCAATTACTTAAAAACACCAAACTTAAAATAAAAGGCAACGTGCGCAGCCTTAAAGCCCTTAGAACGCAGGTTTCAAGGTGAGATGGGTTGATGACAAACAGAGCAGCGAGTGGCTGGAACACAGGGACTTGCAATTTCCAAGAAGTTCTGTGATACTGACTGCTCTGTGAGCAGCTCTGTGTCCCTGTTCTGCTACAGGTGTCTATCACCTGTACAGGAGGAATTTGGCAGGGCAGCAAGGCCCTTTCTAGAGCAGAGTCTGCTTTCCGACAGGTACAAGGTGCCTGTGGCAGCCGGGCACGGTGCTGGGTCTGTCCCTCTGGGCAGGGTGACAGGTTCTGAGCCCGCGGGACACCCGGCTGGCAGCGGGGAGGGATTTCAATTACCCATGCATGGCCCCAGAGCACAGGGGACTTGTCCAGGGAATTAATCACTCAGCACAGGGAGGCAGCCCCAGGGCTGAAGGCAGCCGTGGATCAATCCTCCATTTGGAGGGGACGGATCCTGCACCACGAGGCTCCCGGGACCCGCCAGCCTGTGCCCCATCCCCCTTCCCCACCGTTTGTTTTTCCTGGGCTTTGAAATGAAAGGCTGCCACACTTCCCCACCACAGCAGCAGCTTGGTGCCTCAGGTAACACAGCTCAAGGTCACCACAGCCCTCTCCTGCTGAGGAGGTTTTGGTGTCAAATATGGAATAAAGGAAACATTTCAAATCAACCCAGTGACCTTCCGTCTCTCTGTGACTGAGAAAGGAGGCAGGATGGAGCTGGGGAAGACGCCGCTGCCTCGCAAGAACTGAGCAGGAGCTGGCCTTTGTAGCCTTATTTTTCTACAAAATATTTTGTTTGTAAAGTCTAACCCAAAAATATCAACACATCTTTTTGAAGTCCAACAGCACACCGCTGGAGAGCTGTGTTGGTCAGGTAGTAGAAAACGTGCCAGCCTTTGATCCCATGTGAATCCAAATGTTTAAGCACAGCCGCAGGATCACCTGTCAAACCAACACCCCTCAGGTGTGCTGAGCAGAGCTGGCACCCGCTGGAGGTATTGCAGTTCTCTGTCACATCAAGCCCACTGGAAGCTGCCAAACCTCAACGCAAACCCCATCAACTTTTGTCTCCAATAATTCAGAGATTTCGCAGTTCCCACTATTATTTTTCTGAAAGCTTCATGTCAGCTCCAGAGGGGTTTTAAAGTATCGATGTCAAATCTCTGTTGAAACCGGAATTCTGTCAATAGTTAATCTGAACTAACAAAACGCCAAACTACAAACAAATCCCTGCCGGATTGTGCATTATGTATCACAGCTTATGTTTGCTGAGCTTTAGGATTGAACCCCTGATCCTCATACCTCCTGGATGTTCCAGGGATTACAGGAGTATTACCAAATCCTAATTACATATAGTTTGACTATCTGACTCACACAGTTCTCTTAATGCACTTTTTCCTTTTTCTTCTTTTTTTAATATTTTAAACAGATTAATTCAGTCTTAAGTGCCATGCATTTAATTTTCTTAAAGAAAACATAGCAAGGCAGAAGCGACTGGGGCTGCAGTGCAGCAAACTGGGGCCTCTTGGACTTGCTTTTTTCCCATTGACAATAATAATATTTTTTGACATTGCAGCTTTTTTGTGATCCAAGGCAGAGATGGGGGATTGCTTCGGTTTTACCTGAAATATTTAAAACCTTTCACAAAGTTCATGGAAACTCTTCTAGAATGTATGACAATTTTTTTGCCAGGCAGCATTGCTCATTACAAAGTCTCTTTTTGGGGATGCAGTAAAACCAAGTTCTCCCCTTGGACTGCTGAAGAGGCTGAAGAATCTTAAAAACAGCAATAAATAAAAGATGGGAAGCTGCTGGCTCCCTGGTGGATTGAGCTGGCTGCCTTTGGCTTCTCTCTGTGTCCCACCTTGCAGTTTGACCCTACAGATGGATCATTCTGTTCCCATTTCCAGGTGGGGTTTGTTTTTTTCTCGCTGTCAGGCTGGCTCCGTGGCCACCCTGCTCCATTTGCTGGCAGCACTCCCATATTCCTCCAGCTTCCCTGACATTTTATCTCACTGTCACAGTCCTTTAGCCACTCCTGCCTTCAAAGTTTGTCCCAAAGCCTCCCCTGCACCGTGGAGATCAGGTTAACAGGCTTAGCCTCGCCCAGATGACTTCCTTAAATAGAGACATGTTTTGCCATTTCTGGATCAATAGACTTCTTTAAAGTCTAATAATTTATTAAATTTGACAGCTTGGGAAAACAGAGCACCTGAAATGGAGCTGATGTGCCTGTGCCATGCCTGGGAAGGGCTGTGCCACCAACTCCTCCAGGCTTGCAGCCAGGACTGAGACCCACCATTGCAGGGATTTCCCAAAGGGGGGCCCAGGGCCCTGCCAAGAGATGTGTTAGAAACCTCCAGCTGATTTGCCACAGCACAGAGAGCAGGAATGGTCCCTACCAGGGATCTGCAGAGCTTTTCGAGTCATTTTGAATCCTCCCCACCAAAACAAATTGGTGGGGAAATAGAGAAGAAAGAAAATGGACCCAGATTTGTGGTTATTTTTCTTTCGTTTGCTTTATCCTTGCCCAGATTTGACTCTTTAGTGTGGTTTAACTGTTGCTGTATATGGTGCCTTTGCAAATTGTTCATTCATTCAGCCCCTAAATTCCAGTCCCCACGGTCTTCATCCACTGCAGCAGGACAGGGACTGTGGAACATGTGCCACTGGAGTGACCTGCAGCTGAAGGGTTAACGCAGATTACACGGTGATTCCAGTTTTGCTGCAGACAAAAGAAGGAAGTTCCCTTTTCCAGGCCAGTAGGATGCTGGGAGCAAGGGAGGAATGCAAGGCGGGGATGAAGGATTGCAGGTAGGGATTGAGGAGTTCGAGATGGGGGCTCACTGTGTTGGTTTGCTTCATAGGTTGGAGCCTGGAGCCCTTCGGATGGCTTGAACATCACGGAAATCTCCAAAGGACGAGGGCCCAACGTCACGGACTCACTGAGCAACAGATCTCTAATTGTCACCACGGTGCTGGTAGGAGACTGCCAGCCTGTCATTGTCCTTCCCCCCCGAATCCCAGGGATATCCAATGTCTCTGAAAGCTCACGGCACCCCAGTGCAGATCTGCTGGGAGAGGCCCTGCATGTAGGCAGGGCTCACGGGGCACGTAATCCCCGTGTCCCTGCACAGAGCTGACCTGCAACATCCCTGATGCCCTGCCCCTGAGCAGGTTGCCAGCCCCCATGCGGTGGCCAGCAAGGCCAGTGAGAACCACGGGTGCTGGTCCTGGCTGAGCTCCTCCACTTCAGCTGCCCCTGCCCCCTCGGGTGGCTCCCCTGCCCAGGAAGCTGCTGCTCGTCCTGGCTGAGCTCTTCTGCTTCCTCTGCTCGGCCAGGTCCCTGTCCCGTGCCGATCCCTGCGTGATGGAGAGTCCTTCTCTGCCCATCCCTGCGTGCCACAGGGCCCATCCCCTGCTGATCCCTGCATGCTGGAGGGTCTGTCCCTTGTCGATCCCTGCCTGCCAGAGGGCACAGGGGCCTTGCACATGCTGAGCCCCAGCACAGCCCCGTGTCCCTGTGCACCCAGTGCCCAGGCAGGCAGGGCCACAGCAGTGGGCTCTCAGCTGGCCAGCACTGCCCACCTCAGGCAGGAGTGCTCTTGGTACGGAAGAGAATACCCAGAACAACCAGAGCCCCTGGCTCAGCTGTGACACTGTCTGTCTGTCCCCTGCTGAGCATGAACTGCTGAAGTGGGGAGGACTGATGCCGTTACCCAGCTCCGCTCCCAAGTGTCGCGCTGTGTTTTGTTCTCCTGCTCACTCCTGGATCTGGCAGCAGGCGTTGGATCTCGATGAGTTTTTATTGACTAGCTCATGACTCTGGTGGCACTGGTTCCTGCATGGCTGCTACACAGCACGGGCTCATGGCGTGGCACTGGGAAGCAATAAAACACATCAGCCCTCGGCCAACCTGCCCGAAACCAGGCCTGAGTTATGGGCTTCCCTAGGGAAATTTTCCAGCCCTTTCATGTTCCATGTTGTCAGGGAACGTAAAGGTGCAGACGGAGCAGAGCCTGCTGGGGATGCACTCCCCAGTCTGGAGCAGTGTGAAGCCTTGTGATGTCCTTCCCTTCCCAAAAGGATGTAACTTGATATAGTGGGGATTTGTATCATAAAAGGAATGGGACCAAGGTGCCCAGAGGGGAACAGAGAAAGGGGCACTTGGTCTAGGGCAGAAGAAGGGCTGGAACCAAAGGTCTTGTACCCCTCAGCAAGGGGTTAGCAGGGTGGAAGCAGAACATAAACCAAAGACAGATGATGCTGCAGCTGCAGCTTTCCATGCAAATCAGCCACTCCTCCTAATGAACTTCCCATCCACCACATGACATTTTTTCCCATGAAACATTTCCATGGCAGTGGAATTGTCTGGGTCCAGGCCGTGGCACCCACCATACCTCAAAGAGCATGGCATAATGCAAAACGATGGAGCCAGGAGGGGACTGTCAGCCATCTGCCTTGGACAGGCTTTTTTTGAGCAGCATCTCCATCTCATGCTCTGCGAGCACGAACAAATTACATAAGGCACAGGGTGATATCAGTTCCCATTAATTGTGCCGCTCCGTGGGCTGGCACACGTGCCACAGGGCTTCCACCTCGGAACCACAGCTGTCCTGGATCCCCATGCCCGCGGGAGGAGGGAACGTGCTCAGACCTGGGTTCTGCAGTAATTGCACTGCCTGTGCTGGAGTCTAAAACATAAAATACAACCTTAGATGTTATTTGCATTTGCAACACCCCTTTGTAGTTCTGCACTGCTGTAAATGACGAGAGAAGAGCCATAGGAGGAGCCTTTGAAAGAAAAAGCAAGAAAGGTTATTTTTTTCCCCTTTTGCTCATATTGCAGTGACTTGTTGGAAGAGAAATATTACCCCAGCAGCCAGAGCCGCTCTCCCCAAGCAATATGGGAACTGTGAAGTTATGAAATTGAGGGCACCTTCACTGAGAAATCGATTAGCAAACTGAGAGAGCTTGTGAATTGGATGTCTGGCCATTTTCAGTAATAAATTGTGAAATAGTCCGTGAATAAGTGGTTCACAGAGTTCAGAATTACCCCCTAGGAAATGTTTGAGACCTGGAGATACATTACTGAAGCGAGTGGCGTCCTAATGTTCAGTGCTTCGGCTGTTAAATATGTATGTAATCCCTACAGCGCTTCCCAAAATTAATAGTGCTTTATGGCTGCTCTGGAGCCGGCGTATTTATATCAAGATCCATAGATTCAGCTGATTCACAAACAAAGCACTAATTCCAGAGCAGAAAGCCGAGGAGGCGGCGGGGGAGCGCAGGATTGAGCCGGGCTGCGCGTGCCAAGTTAAACTCCATGGGCGCGATGTGATCAGCTGGGCTTCAGAGCTCTGCAAGTGGGGCTTCGTGTGCTGCCACGTCCCCTCCTGACCCTGCAGCCGGGGCAAAGGAGCACCTCCTGCCTCTCTGTGGGAGCGCAGAGCCCCAGGGCAGAGCTGGGGCCTGGCAGGCAGGCAGAAACAAGCAGCACCAGGCTGGCACAGCCCCACTCTGGGCCCTGAGCCCCCTCCTCAGAGCACCCCCGGGCAGGGCACCCATGCCCCACCAAACCAGGCAATGTGGCAGGGCTCTTATAAGGGCTCCAGACCTGCCCTCCCACCTCTTCAAGCCCCACGTGCCCAAGCAAAATCAAAGAGGGCGTTTGCCAGCATAAAGTGTAGCCCTCCCTCACCCTCCCTCGCTGGCCACCCCACGGCAAGGACAGGAGCCCTGCAGACACCCCCAGTTTGAGCCAGGGACTCGCTCTAGGTACCTCACCCTCCTGTTGCCTTCAAGCTCTTGCCTGCTGCCCACCATCTTTTCCCATTTCCATCTGTCCTCCACACGTTTTTCCCTCGGGCTCCCCAGTGTTCCTCGTCCTCGGTGGCTGCCCAAGCCTGAGAGGCACCAAAGGACTTCGCTGTGTGGCTTCACCTGCCAGCCCCTGCTCGAGGGGAGGGATGCACTGCATTAGTTCCTCTCCCCTGTGCTCAGCTCAGCTCTGGTTCAGACAGCCCCAGCTCTCCCAGGCTGCCACAAGTGCAGCAGACGGCACAAAGTTTCCCTGGGCAGTAGCAGGGCCCCGTGTCCATCAGGTAGTGCCAGCACAGAGGAGTGCCCGTGAGCTGAGTGGGGAGGTTTTGGGGTGGCCCCAGCCACGCACAGCTCTCTCACCCTGAATTTCACCCACCAGCCTCCTGCTTGCTGTGGTGAATGGCAGGTTCCGGGTGCAGGGCTCGGGGGTGAGTTTGTCCTCCCCCTCTTTTCCTGTTTCTAACACTTCATTTTCAGAGCATGAAATGGTTATTTTTCTCCCTGAAATCCTACCAAATGGAAAACAGTTGGCTGCTCAGAAGAGACAAAATTAAATTTTGTGGGGTAAACAAGGTTGCTAATTAGCTGATGTGCTGTGCAAAGTTAATTTATTCCCAACATGTCACAGTGCCAGCCCTGCCTGGCGAGCCGGTGCCTGGCGGCTCGGGCTCACCCGCAGAGGTGGCCCTGCCTCCAGCTGACCCTGAACGGGGACTTTTTGCTTTCCCTGTGCAGGAGGAGCCCTTTGTTATGTTCCGTAAGTCCGACACAGCCCTGTTCGGGAATGACCGCTTCGAGGGCTACTGCATCGACCTCCTGAAGGAGCTGGCCATCATCCTGGGCTTCTCCTATGAGATCCGGCTGGTGGAGGACGGGAAGTACGGGGCACAGGATGAGAAGGGGCAGTGGAATGGCATGATCAAGGAGCTCATCGACCACGTGAGTGAGCCCGTGGGTGGCTGCCGAGGGTGAGCTGTGCCGGGTTGTGCCCAGGCTGTCCCTGGGCTGTCCCTGGGCTGGCTCTCCGGGGTGGGACAGGTACCATGTCTTGCTGGCTCGGAATACCCACAGCGAGCTCCTGACCCCGCCTGGCTCCTTGTCACATGGGTTGTCAGAAGAATGTCCCTGTGAGTGGCTCTTCAAAATATTCATCTGAAATTCCTGAAAACGGCCATTCTCACGGCATAGAACTGGGCCCTGTGGCTCCAGGCACAGCCTCTCCCTGTCGGGTGCTGGCCACAGTGGGACACAGGCTGGGCATGTGGAGAGGGAAGAGGCTTCCCCGGGGCCCGGGGCAAACTGGCTATCCTGGGCTGGCAGTGTGAGCATCTCTCACCCCTGAGGACAAACGTGGGCATGGGCACAACACCAATGCAGCTTGGGGACCCCAGCCATGTCCCAGACACAGTCCAGTCCAGAGCAGGTATCCAGACTGCAGGAGCAGGTGTGCACTGGACAGTTTAATTTATTATTTTCTATAAAAGCAACTTATTTTCTAAAATCCCCTGGGACACAGAGCTCCCTCTGCCACACAGCAGCTGTGCTTCTCCTTCCACGGCCACTTCCAAAAGCCCATTAAACACCAGGGAACCTGTTGCAGCAGCTTTGCTCCCACAGCCGCCAAAGCGTCACTGAGTCTGAAACCGCCACCCGCGGCCAGAGGTTGCTCAGTTTCCTAATTAGATATCTTGCCTCCAGCACATCCTGTGATCCCAGGGGCCCAGTTATGGAGGTGAGGAAAGCTGGTGTTTTTATGAATATCTGATTCCTGGAGAAGGCCTCTGGAAGAAAAGCTAAGGACAAAAAGAATAACTGCTCTCTGCAGCACAGGCAACAGTACGGGCAGTGCACAGCACTCTCCTCCTGAATATCCTGCTCAAGTGGGGCAGCCCTTGACCACCTCCAGGTTCTGGCTACATTCTGAATCCACAGCCTAAGCAGCAAAGTAATGCCCTGTAGATTTGTGATGCTCTTACCACTCAAGGGAGAGGATTGTGTTTGCTGAGTGAGTCACTGTGGTGTGTGGAGAGTCAAACAAGGAGCTGCTGAGTGGCTCGGGAGCTGGGCTGGGCTTCCAGATCTGCCTTCTCTGCCCTAAATGACATTGGACAAGTTGCTTCTGTGCACTGCTTCCTCCATCTGTAAAATGCAGATGACAATAATTACGTCCCTTACAGGGACAGAGTGACACTTAATCAGTTTGCGACAAGCGCTGCAGCCCTCGGCTGGCTCGGCCCAGGGAGCAGAAGAGCAGCAAGGGCAGGCAAGGACAGCCCTGGGGAGCAGGACACGGTCTCATGGGGGAACATACCACCGGCTCTGCAAACCTGCCTTGGTGCTTTTCCTTGTGGAAAACTCTGTGCAGCTCAAAATACAGACTTTAGAGCCTGTTACACAAGAGCCTTGTCGAGTTAGACAAGTGGCAGTGTCCCAGCGGAAGGCGCTGGTGCTCTGCCGCTCCGAGTGATGTGTGTGACACAGATGGGAACCGACGCTGAGCAGCCCCTTGGCAGAGCCCCCCGGGACACGGCTCCTGGGAGTGGGCACTGGAGCTCTCACTGCAGTGCAGGGCTCGCAAGGAGCCGATCCCTTCTGAGGGAATAGAAGCCAGACGGTCATTCAGCCCAAGCCACGCCACTTCCAGTGTCCTGCAAGACACCACAGGGCTCTCAGGAGGCTTCAGCCACTCCTGAAGCTGTGGTCAGATAACTGAGATAGACAAGAAGGACATTTGGGAAGCAACCTCATTAAATAACACAAAGTTTGTGGTCAAACCTGCATTGTAGTATTTCTTGGATAACTATTTTAAAAGCAAATCAACACACAGCAGCAGGAAAGGGCCAAACCCCCTTCTTGCAAGCTGTGCTCCAACACTGAGGTGCAGCTCTGCACTCTGTCCTGCATGGCTGGGCATGTGCCCGCAGGGACTGATGACACTGCCCAGGCCCCACACAAAGCCATTAGTTCCTTTATCTGCATGTCATTGCTTTTTATAGCAGTGTTTATGTAAAGTCTTAAAAAGTGAAATTGCAACCAGATGGGCCCTTCCTCAGCAGCATCTTCACATAGTGTGGGGAAAGGCACAACCCATGGACACTCTGCAACAGGCAAGATCAAGATTATTTCATGCACAGGAGGAAAAGTGTTAGAGACAGCATTCAAATTGAGTGTTAGTGATGAAAACAGAGCTGCCCAATTCCAGAGTTTGGTATCTGAGCTGGCTTTCTTCTGTGTTCAGTGTCTCATTCTCCTAAACAGACTGGAATCATTCAGGTAGGAGCATAAGGCAGGCAGGATTTTGTGAGGTCCAAATAGCCAGGTCAGGATGAATTCAATGCAGAAAGTCAGTGCAGTGCTGAAGACCCACTTAGCTCAGGAGACGGAGCCCCCCCGGAATGCTGTGACCACGGTGGGCAGAGCTGCTGTGGGCTCCCTGAATGCAGAGCAGGGGAGCTCCCGGGGTGGAGGGATAGGCTAAAGTGGTGATTGTTGGTGCTCAAGGGGCCTGGGAACTGTGGAAGCAGCAGGTTCTGTACACCAGGAATTGGCCAACTCAGCCTGAGCTGAGGCTGCAATTTGGAGAGGGGGAGATGGGCAAAGCAAGGGGCACCTGTCCCTCAGGATGGCCTTCACTGGGCTGGAGATGCACCTCAGAGGAGCTGGGCGAGGGTGGCCCAGGTGGGTGCACAACAGCAGTGTCTGGGGGACAAAGGTGGTGTCACCAAAGGGGTAAATCGTGGCACCCCAGAGGTAAATCACATGCTGGGAGGTATTTACAGAGTGAGCGCTCTGGGCTTGGTGCAGGCACACATCCTCCCCCTCCCCTCTCTCTGATCCAGACATGCCTGGCCACAGGCAGGGAAGCCTCGGGCTATGATCCTTTGTAAAATCCCAGTGTTTCTAGTCTGGCCTTGAGCATAAACAGGAAAAGCAACAGCAATCAGAGCAGCCGCAGCACGACCCTGTCCGACAGGTCCCCGGTAGCAGATCCAGAGACAACAGCCTCATGCAGCTGAGTGCAGCAGCCCTGCCCCGCTGCCTTTCATCTGCTGCTCATCCTCACAACAAGTCCCGGTTCTGAGGAGTTCAGTCCATTCCCTGGAGAAGCAGCCTCTCTCCTCTCCACAGTCTACTGCTTATTGTCACCTCTCTGGCCGTTCCCGCAGAGGAGCCTTGATTAGAAGGGCCATGAGAGCTGAACTCAGGTATTGAGGGAGGTCTGGGGCACCCAGGTGATGCAGAGAAGCTCCTGAGCCCTTTATTCATAACAAACAGGGAACCTGACTACTGCCAAACCTCCTTCTTTCAGCAACAGTGAACTGCTATTGATGTTTATTCATAGAAATTATTACTGATACAAGCAAAGCTCCACTGCACACTGTGGCCCATCCGTTCTGATTTATAAATTCCAGTTGTCTGGCAAAGCAATGCCTGCAAATCTTCCCTATTGTTTGTGGGCAGAATCCCATAAAACCAGCAGAATGAGTTGTTCTGGACATTTTGCACAAACTTGTTCGCAAATAAAACTTGTCTTCTGCTGCAACAGTGCACATCAAATTGCCATTCAATCTGAAACTTCAGGTGGGAATAAAACAGATGTGGTAAATACGAGGGTTTCTAATGGAAATCCCTGCCAATGGAAACTGTAGAGGAGTTGTAATAGCCATCCTTAGGGACGATTCCTGACAGTTGATTTAACACTTTCACAATAAGTGAACATTTATTGACAGAAAATTCTGGCAGAAATACATATTGCACCACATTGCCAGCTCCCCATTAATGCTCCTGCACTGGTGGATGTTTTATCTCAAGTGTCATGAACTGGGGCTTCATTTGGCTGTTGCTGGGCCAGGAATAAGGAAAAACCCGATTTCCTTGGATGAAGTGTCCTCCACCTTTTGTTTAGACGCTGCAGGACCTCAGTGTTAGGGATGGGATGGAAATAAGGCAGAACAGGTTTTCCTTTTGTGCTCAGATTGTTAATTGGACGGATTCACAACGGGGTCATACTCAGGGATCCAGGTGAAGGATCTGTCTGCTGGGAGCCCCGAGTTCTCTGTGTGCCTCAGCAGCTGTCCCTGCCTTTTGCTGGCTGGCTCCCCTGCCAGGAATCCATAGGATAGGCTTGTCTCTCACAGTAGTGCCACTCTCACCGGGATCCTCCAGCCCTCACATCCCTCAGGTGCAGTTAATGGCAGTTCCAGCTCTGAAGAACTTCCTTAAAGTGAAGTTTATAAAAGCCCCAACAGGACCTCATGGCCCTCATTCCTCCTCTTCTGCTCACAGCTAGGTTTTTCCTGCCGACACCTGTTCTTAATTCACCGCTGATATTGAACAAATCCATTGACAAAAATTATGTCTAAATGAGGACTGAGATGGCAAGAGCAGCTGTGAAGAGCTGGAGTCAGACAGTTAACACTGACCCTGCTCTCCCTGAGCATCCCTGCTCCCAGCGAGTGCTTCCCCGTCCCTGGGCAGGCACAGGGCTCTGTCAGAGCACTCCCACACCTGCCCCAGCAGCAGCCCCTTGTCTCTGAGCCATGAGCTGCAGGAGAGCCCCGGCTGCCCCAGCTGTGCCTGGTCCCCTCACTCCCCATCCGCCAGGACACCCGGGGCTGCTCTGCTGCAGGGAAAGGTGCAGGAGGATGTGGGTGTGAGCCCAGCAGACCACGGGCCGGGGAGCAGGAGCAGGGCACAGCAGCCAAGCCAGTAGAGTAGGAAGTAAAACTAGAACCCAAGGCAGAAGCCCCAGCACAGGCAGTGGCAAGAGAGACCGAGGGATGACAACATCGATGCCGCCAGACCTGGGTAATAATTAAATCAGTAAAACACACACACTATTTCTGTCTCTCAGGCAACCCACACATGATTAGTTTATGTAAATACCTAACGCAGATTGGCAAAATAAGCACAGAGGCAGCTTATTTTCTTGAATAAATATTTATCTTGATGTTTATGCTGTTGGTGGGCTCTGCCATGACCGGCCACTGCCCGTGGGTTGGCTCTGGCCAAGGTCAAGAGCTGCAGGATTCCCACAGTGACCGTGGCTGCACAAGAGCTGTCCTGACCACAGGCCACATCTCCCTGATAACTGAGAACTTGGAGATAAGACTTGGTGTCTTCTGATGAAAGCCAAATTTCTCTGCAGCGAATACGCTCATCCCTGTGCTGAACGCCCAGTGAACTCACAGCTGTTCCAGCCAAGTGAAGCGCTGGAACTGGGTGAATGAGGAGATCCAAAGCCTTGGAGGTGTGTTGGAGAAGTGTCTGCATTTGATGTGTAGCTGCCTTGGCAGAATTCATGTTTTTGGCCTCAGTTCAGCAGAACACTTAAGAACAGGCACAAGACTTGGAAGACATGTGAGCTCCAGTAAAACAGAGGTGCAGGCTTAAGTGGTTTTCTGGACAAGGGTCTTTAAGCCACTGGCACTTGCTCTAATTCCTCATCTTTAATAAAATCCACCTGACTGTGCAACAGCACAAGAGTCAGGGCTGAGTGAAGGAAGCAGCCAGAGTCTGGTAATTGACTGCCCAGTTTGGAATGTCAGAGCACGACAAATCAAAACTTCACCCTTGGTGGGTTTGATTTAGATCCTCTCTGTCAGCAAACTCTTAATTAGAGGCCACCTTCAGAAAAATCTGCATTGATAAAAAGGATATAGAAGTGGAGCACTGTGCTGCCTCTAATTGCTCAGGACACACCCCAGCCCAGACTCCTGAATCCAGGCTCTGTCCTTCCTGCATGTGACATTCCCTGCAAGGACACAGGGCTGGGAGCACATCACGGGAGCTGCTGGAGTGACACAGTAAAATTTTATGTCTGCACTAAAAGCAATTGGATCCCTGGGCATCTATGCAGATTTCTCTCTCTTCATTTTCGTGGCAAAGCACGAACTCCAGGCCGTTCTTTGGCTCACTTATCATTCTGTCAAATTTGGCTGAGGATGCTTCAGCCCAGCCATCGCCAGCGAGCTCTGACCACAGAACATTTGCTCCCTCCTTCAGAAAAACCCGTGGCCAAATCCTTCAACATCTTCTTCGCTTTTCTCTGGTGAGTCAGGACACCCACACAGAAGTGATGGAGGAGGGAAAATGCTGCATTTCTTTTGCCATTTCTGCCTTGTGACTGTGGGGAGCATGAAGCCAAAATTTCCAGGTGTGCTGTAAGGTGGTGGGAGCAGCCAAGCTCCAAACCTGCCAGGATGGCCCCAAGGATGCAGAACATTCCCACCTTGGGCTGGGCAGTCGCCAGTGCCCATCCACTTCCAACCCCCTTCAGCTTCTTTCCATGTCACCACAGCCACAGCTGGCACAATGGGCTCACTGGGAAAATATTGTTCCCGTTTTCCACAAGTTTTGACAAATGCCTGTTACTGAAATGGGCTCTTCCTGTACCAGCCTGATGTAAAATGTATTTCCTTTTGGAAAGTGAGAAGGAAAGGAAACCAACCAGGGCGCAGCTGAAGAACCACGTTAGAACAAAAATACAGCATTTTTACCCTTGTTACGTAATTCCTGAAGGCCTCTGCTCAGGAGCTCTGAGGCTGCACTCGCCGGACAGGGGGTCCCTTACACCCACACCACACACACACGTGTAAATGGACAAAAGCTCATGCAGAGACTCTTCTTAGAGTAAAAGGCCTAGATTCCTCTGTTTATAAATATTGCACTGACTTTCATCACGGACTGGCAAGGTCAAATGAAACCAGTAGTACAACCTTTACCCCCAGCACAGGCCAGGGATCTGCCCTGGTTCCTACAGTGAACCCCCAGTTCCTGCTGGAGCAAAGTATCTTCCAGCCAATATTGATTTAAAGTTCATGAATAATGACAAATCCACTATATCTCTAGGTAATTATCACTCATGGGTAATTTAGAATTTTAATTTTCAGAACCAGATGTTAAATAAATCTTGCCCAGGCGCCTGGCATGGGGGAGGTTCTGCTCAACTTCAGAGCTGTAATTTATGTGTCTGTGNGAGATTGAGCCTCTCAAGTTGTATCATGAAATGACTGAGGGAAAAGAAATTGAACCTTTTATCTCACGTTGCCACAGTACGGCTCCCTGCAGCTCCATCCAGAGTAGCCTTCCTCCACACCCTCCTCTCCTCTCGCATCAGCGTGAAAGGCAGGACAACAACAAATGAAAGGCAGGACAACAACAACAACAACAGCAAACCACTGCTGCCAACGGCAGGGTCTACACACAGCCTACTCGCTGTTGTAGTCTTGTGGTGAGGAGCAAGCAGGGCAAGGGTCACTGACACTTTAGAACACTGTAAAATCTGGTTTTTCTGACCATTTCAGAAGAGCTCGCCGCACTGGGGCAGAAGCTGCAGAGACTGTAATGTCTCCATTTGGCTGTGCTGTATTTTACAGTGAACTTTATATCCCAACACCTGTATTTCACAGCAAATGTGNAGATTCCTTTGTTTATAAATATTGCACTGACTTTCATCACGGACTGGCAAGGTCAAATGAAACCAGTAGTACAACCTTTACCCCCAGCACAGGCCAGGGATCTGCCCTGGTTCCTACAGTGAACCCCCAGTTCCTGCTGGAGCAAAGTATCTTCCAGCCAATATTGATTTAAAGTTCATGAATAATGACAAATCCACTATATCTCTAGGTAATTATCACTCATGGGTAATTTAGAATTTTAATTTTCAGAACCAGATGTTAAATAAATCTTGCCCAGGCGCCTGGCATGGGGGAGGTTCTGCTCAACTTCAGAGCTGTAATTTATGTGTCTGTGTTTCCTCGGAAGTTCACAATCCCAAAGAATAATTTGCAAAGCTCAAGCAAGGCGGGTGATATTGAGGAAACCTTGGATGTATTTACTTGTGGCTTTTAAGAACCTGGATGAATGTTCAGTGAGAGGAATGAACGCAGCTGTTAACTGACAGAAAGAGGGTGTGCGCGGTCGCTCGCTGAATTAGCACAGAAATTATTAAATAACAGAAATAATAGAAACAAACACAATTCATACAAGCTGTCAGGATAAAGAATATGCTCAGCTGAAATTCTTCACGTAGCTCAGACCATTCCAGCAGGGTGGGCTGGGAGGTCCATCATTAAATCGTGTTTCCTCAGAGGGTCTCACCTCCACAC
>VYXC01009944.1:305752-316777 GCA_013397175.1 Platysteira castanea
CCATCCCATCCCATCCCATCCCATCCCATCCCATCCCACCCCACCACCACATGCTCCAGGTGCTCTTGTAGGACCCAGTACTGCAGAGAAGATCCAAAGAGACCAAAGGCCCTGGGGAGGCTGCCCGAGACAGCTCAGGAGGACTTGGCTTCCCAGGTCTCTGCTCTGCAGAAGGCAGGACACAGACTTACAGCCCTGTGGGTGACTTGGGCTGACTTTGCCTTTTTCTCTGTAAAGCTGCAGCACCAGAGGCACTGAGACTCCTCTCCCCCAGTTCCTTTAGGGTCTTGTCCCGCCGCATCCCAGCTGACAAACTCTGGTTCCCGTTGTGCCGCAGGTTCAGCCCATACGAGTGGTACGACGCCCATCCCTGCAACCCGGGCTCGGACGTTGTGGAGAACAACTTCACCCTCTTGAACAGCTTCTGGTTCGGGATGGGAGCGCTGATGCAGCAAGGTAGGGCAGCGCCTGCCTGCCGGTAGGGTTTCTCAAATATAACATTTGTTGTGGTTGCAACCTGCCGGCATTTTCCGGCCCCGCCCGTGCTGAGCACACACCCACCGTGCTCCGAGGAGGAACACTGCCTTCACCTCCCTCAGCTGCTTCATTCACCCACATCCCAGACACTCCGTAAATCCCTGTTGCTGTTGATTCAAACCATATGTTCAGATTCAGGATCTCTGTTCTAAATCAACTTTTCCAGCAGACAGGGTGTCTTGCCCTCTGCTCCATCCCCATTTTTCCCCTCCCCTGGTCGTTTTGAGCAGTGCGAGATGCCCTGAAGCTCCCCCAGCCCAGGGCAGAGGCGAGGACCTGCCCTGGGAGCCTCTGCCCAGCCCCTCGGGAGTGCTGTCAGTGGCACTGGTGAGCCACCACCATGACAGGGACCTCAAAAACGGGATATGGATGGGATTACATTCCTGTGTGTGAATGGAATAGAGAGATGGAATGAATAGAATAAATCTGTTCAGAAGGCAGCAGGGGGGGAGCTTGGGAGCAGCTCTGAATAAGGAACGAAATTCAGCTGTGATCTAATTGCAGAAAATCCAGGAATAGAAATAAGTGGAAAATGTCAAACATTTGTCACACTTTAATTTACCGTGTATCAGTGGTGATATCCAGAGAGCAAAAGAAGCACAGCCTCAGCTCAGTGGCAGGCGCAGAGCTCCTGCTCCGAGCTCCACTGCCACCGCTGCTGCCTGTAATAGAGATTCCTCCTGGATCTCGGCTGCCCTCATGGACAGCGACAGCTCCCAGCAAGATGGTTTAGCAGGATGAATCATCCCTCTTATCAGATGCTGATAAATGAAAAGAGCTATATTCTTTTTAACTCAGCTCTGCATCTAAGAAGAAAAAATATTTCAAAGCCAGGCTGATGTCACAGCATCCAATGCATCAAAGGGCCGGAGATGGAAGAGGGAGGAAGCAGGATCTTGAGGAGAACCAAAGCACCCTCAATATCCAGGACTCCTCCTCTTCCTGGAGTCTCCTTGCTGCACTCTGAAGGGAGCAAAACTACACCCCGTGCTCTGCTTTGATGCCACGCTGCCTAAAATTGCTTTGCAAAGCCCAATCTTTGTTGCACATTCCAGGCTGATAAATCCTCTGAACACAGCTGTTTCAAACCCAAAGCTCTTGCCTGGCTTTAAAAGGTGTTTTGGGTGATTACAAAAATAGCACAACCCATTTAGCCCTTCATGTCTGCTCAATAAAAGTCATTCCAGACCCACTACACCTTTTATGCTGTAACATCTCCTTCTTCCCCACTTCTAACTGGCATTCAAAGCCCTGGACCCTGATAGTTCCTTTCTCTCGCTGTTTGATTTTTTTTAAACCTTGTGTATTTGAACACACTCCCCAGAGTGAGTCTTTTGAAAATAATCTGTTTAAAAGCAAAGCCCTTTTTAAATGGCAGAACAAAACACTTATAAAAGTTCATAAATAGCTTGCTATTTAAATCTCATAAAAGCAGCCCAGTTAATTACTTCAGTTTGGATGTTTCCTGTAAATTGGGCACTGTACCCAAGGTCAGTAATCAAGGGAGAGGGTTTTTCTGCAAATGCTACAAAAACCCCACTGATGTCTTCGCATGCAAGATGTCTGGATAATTTGCCTCAAAACCAGTTGGCTTTAATTGCATAGCTGGAACAGTTTTGACAGTGAAACCTGATCTCATATATATAAATGTCTATAAAATGTACATATGGATATATAAAATGGGTCCTTTCCCTCTATTTCCTCTCCCCTCCTTCCCCTCTCGCACCCCAGGCTCGGAGCTGATGCCCAAAGCCCTGTCTACACGGATCATTGGTGGCATATGGTGGTTCTTCACCCTAATTATCATCTCGTCCTACACGGCCAACCTTGCGGCCTTCCTGACGGTGGAGAGGATGGAATCCCCCATCGACTCGGCAGATGACTTGGCAAAGCAGACAAAAATAGAGTACGGAGCAGTGAAGGATGGAGCTACCATGACCTTCTTCAAGGTGAGACCGGGCAGAGGCTGTCTGCCTTCTGGGCAGAGATGCAACACGCTGAGGCCAACAGGAGCCAGAACAAAGATCCAAAGACAGAAAGCTTCCCAAGCGGCCCCTGCTGCTCCTTCCACACAGCTTCTTTCAGTCTCACATCTTGCCCAGACTGAGGATGTCACTTATCTGAGTCCCACCGAGGCTAAATTCCCCCTTTCTATTGTTAACTGAACTCACAGTTACAAAATTTAACTGATTAAACTGATTTTACAGTTTTGGAGGCTCTACCCAGTATTGGCTCAGACACCCGAAAACGTAGCACATACCAAAGTGCAGCTTGCATTAAAGCCTTGCAGAATAATCTCACATTCCCTGAAGCATCTTCCCAGTTTCCACATCTGACCCACCCAGCTCCTTCCTTTGCCTCTGCCAGCACAGCCCCATGGAGCCCCCAGAGTGATCCAGCCAGCCTTCAGGGACAGAGGAGAGCCCAAATGAAACCCACAGCTGGACAGATGTTGCAAAGTGCCCTTCCTGACCAGTATTTTTTATAGCTGGAATATCTTTCTTGTCCTTCAGTATTCATATCAATGTAATCCAGTTTTATTAACCTCTGAGATCCAGGGCAAGGTAACACTACCAGTGCATCACAATCCAATTGCATTAACTTCTTCTATTTAAAGCATAATTAAATTCAGAAGTCAGTCAGATTCCACTGTTGCGTCAAAAATAGAAAGAAGCTGAGAGATGTAAAATGACCTTTAAAACCACTGCTGGCCTGTAAAAACCCAGTTTAAAAAGAGAGAGAATAAAGGGATAGAAATGAGGGGTGATTAAGGAATTATCACCCTGGCAAGGAAAGAGGCCCACAGGCAGATCCCAGGCTTTGGCTCAGGAATGGGGGCTGGCTCCCCCCACCTCTGGCTCCTTCCCCCTCTGCCACCCTAGTGCAGAAGGAAATACATGTGACAAACACAGTTCAGGCTTTTCCAAGCAGGTTGTGCCTGGTGCTGCAATATTTGAGCAGGCACAGGGTGATGGCAGCTTGATGAGGCCTCAGCAGTTTAATTGCCAAGACTCATTAAAGGAAATCAATATGCTGGATTTTAATAATAGAGAGAGCATTGTTCCTGTGCAGCTTCTCTTGGCTCTGCTCTGGCTGAGAAGCCACTGTCCTCCCTGAATCTGTGTCCCGACTCTGACAGGCAGCAGCAGAGGTTGATGAAGAACCACGGAGGGGTTGGTTTGATCTTTAATGATTCTGGGAATGCCCAGCTGCTGCTGCGGGCCCATTTGCCTCCTGCAGTGGAGCTGGTCCGTGCAGTTCTGTCCGTGGCACAGCCGGGTGCGTGGTGGTGTCTTCCAAAGCCCTACAAACCTGGAACAGCCAGCAGGGAGAGGCAGGCTGTAACCATGCTTTAACTGCGCTTTCCAGTGTGAGTTTTATATGGGAATAAAAGGAAACTGTCTCTTTTAACAATCATCAGGACACAGTATATTTATTGCTTCATATCATTATCCATCAGAATCATACTTCAGGCTTCTAACGGCCTTGGCATGGTTTATTGATGCAGCATATTTTCCTTTTCCTTTTTATTATCATTGCTGCATGGAGATGAATTCTCAGGAATGTCCCTTCTGACAAGCGTTTCCATTACTGGAGCAGTGGGAGCGCCCATGTGGGATGCTCTGGGATGCTCTGTTCACTTGTCCTTCGAGTGCAGGGGGACGTGGGAGAGACCGGGTTTCTCCCAGCCCCCGCAAGGTCTCTGTCCTCGACTGGGTAATTCCTGCCGTGGTTTTGGTCCAGCTGCTCTGTCAGTGCCACCTCCGTGGGGCCACCTGTCCCAGCACAGAGCTCCGGGCACTGGGTGTCAGCTGAGGATCCACTCTGCCCCAGATGGGTGGCACTGGAGGAACAGCACGTGGCTTCTCTCCCCTTCCTCTGCTCTGCTCCAGGGGTCACCAGCAGAGACAGCCCACAGCAGCCACGGGTCCCAGAGCACTCCTGGAGATCCAGAGCCTGAGCACTCCAGCAGCTCTGAGCACACCCTCACTGCTGCGACAAAAGGCTGATACACAAATGAGGATCTCACCTGCTCCGTGGATTACCTGCCAAACTCGGCCCAAATTGCTGCCTGGCTCCTTGTATGGCTGTTCCCCAAAGTCATTCCCCTCACAGCAGGAGCTCGCTCTCCCATTTCTCTGGGTTAAACCAGCTGCAGACTGCACACACCAACCCTGAGCACAGCCGGGCCCTGCAGCCCCTCTGTCCGGGCCCACCACAGTCCATGCTGGATCCCCGAGGGATGCAGGAGGGCAGCACAGCCTGGGAGCTGATCGTAGGCAGCAATGGACAGCGGGAGGAAGATGAAGGCAGATGCCTTGCACGCTGTTCCATGAGATGGTTCCCAAAGCATGGACCAGTTCTACCTGTGTTCTGGCTGCCCAGGAGCTCGTGCAGAGCTCACCAGGGACACTGCAGGAGGTCCCAATGGAACCAAAACACCTCTGGGACAGCCGCACAGTGACGGATGCTGCTCCCACAAAATTTGGCCCCATGCAGCTGAGTGAACCAGCCATGGCAAATGGGAAGAAGAGAGAGTTTTATGAACCATATTGGCAGATTTTGACTTCAAGGAAAGAATTTTTGAGAAGCTGTTTACTCCCTGGCAATGCAGATTGAGTTACAGGAGTACACAGAACAATTAATTTAGAAACAGCATCTAGAGTTCATTATAACCCATGCCAGAAATCCTTCCCATCCCACAGAGGATGCTGCCTCTCTGAATGGAAGGCCAGGTCTCACATGCACTTTGGAGTCTGGGTGTGAGTGTGGGTACGTGTGTACACAGACACTCATAGAGAAATGTTAAATCCTCAAGATTAAGTATCTTCAGTTGGTGGAAATCAATTTATTTTTTCATACAGGATGGAATTGAAAAATCTTAAGCCTGAAAGTTCCTTTCGTGCCAATTTGGCTGATAAAAAAGCGTATATGTCTTGGCAAGATGCCTCGTAGGGGTTCCTCTAAACGATTCCATTAATTGATTTGGGTGACTGGCCCTGCAGAACTGCTTATTAAAGGTGGCTTCTGAGCTGTGACTCTGAAGAATGAACTCGGAGGCGTTCTCGGTGTCGCTGCAATCGCTGTGCTCGGAGGGGCTGGCGCTCGGCTTTCACACACACATCTCATTTAGCACTAACACGGGGTGATTAAGATGCAGAGCACAGCAGACCAGATTCTGGTGTTATTTATCCTGAACAAATCAAGGAGAAGCTCCACTCACATAAGTCGGAGGGAGAGATGTGAGCAGGAGTGAAACTCGACCCCTTGTGTGAGCCACGGCTGCAGCACCAGCCCTTGATAATTAGTAATATCCCATCATTTCTAACGTCCCGGAGCTCCTGACATGAGAACTTCTCTGCCAGGAAGAAGCCACTGTCAGACCATTTATCTTAATGCTTCAGAGCACCCAAGCAATTCCTCCCCATTTACCTTTGGCAGCAAAGTTGTCACTGAGGGGGACCTGGGGACCCTCTGGAAAATGTGGGGGCACAGGAGGGTTTCTTTACCCACAGCCAACTGAGATATGCTTCTTTTAATAAGCCCATAAAAGTAAATGGTGAATGTCTCGAGTAGAAATTAGCACCCAGCCACAGCACAGCAAATACCAGATCAGACCAGTAACTAGCCCCAGCAAGGGTTTTTTAAGGTAAACTATGGTAAAATCAGGGGTCCAGCAAAATAAAATGTACGCACAAATAAAGAACACAGAAAAACCATCAGCAAAATAAACACAGTTTAAGGCATTCGTTATTACTAAATTACTACTAAGATGATTTTGCTTATTTCCATGATGTGGTCCTGGCTGACGACATCCAAATTCCCATCAACAAGCAACGCCTTTGCAGTGTGACCCAAGCATTTGAGAGGAGGAAAGGGAGAAATGAACTTTTCTCTCAACTGCAAAACATGTTCTGTGGCTTAACTGGGTGTGAGCTGGAGCAGGGACGCTCCTGCCCTCGCTGCTCCTGCGATTTGGGATCGACGACCACACCGCTCTCACAGTGACTGACAGGTTTTTAGCAAACTATCAGCCTATGAGGGCTGTGCTGGGAATTACAGCTGGGGAATTTTCCCTTGGAAAAGTAGTGTTCTTACTAGGTTTTAGAGCCTGAGACTGCCCTGACCAGGGCTGTGTGTGAGCTGCCCTGCCAGCACCGATGGCCTGACTCCCCTCCTGGAGGAACCCCCCACCTCACCTTCCCCGCCCGAGTCTCGGCCCTGTGCCTGGAACTCTGTTCCAGCTGTTCCTTAGGCACGAGTGAGCAGGGACCAGCAGCTCCGTTCTCGTGGCCAGCCCTTACCCAGGCATACCCCAGCTGCAGGAGTGCTCGACCCCTGGCACGACTGGAGCTGGGCTCAAAGCAGTGCAGCCAGCACTGAGAAATCTGGGCTCTTCCTGGCTTCCCAAACACAATTAAAGCCTTTCAAGCTGGTCAGGAGCAGTGATTTAAGAGAAGAAGAGAAAAGTGGTTTTTCTCTTCCAGGGAACCCTGTCTCATGTAATTTCAGTTGCCTGAAGAGGTCCAGTGCCTCATGCAAGTCCCATTTGCTTCACTAAATGCAGCCTATTGATTTTTTGCCAGTTTATTTTCCTCTGTGCTCTAAACTGGGAGAACACTGATGTTAAAAGCTCTGTGTCAACACCCAAGGAGCATTAAATGCAGAAAGAGAAGAAGAGAGAGGGAGAGGCAAGGAACCCAGAGGCCTCTGATGTGAACTATATAAATGTTAAACAAGTCCTTATCAGCCAGCTGAGCACACGATTCATTTCAATTACCCATTGTAATGTACAGATATTTAATAATCCTTTTGGAGGCTACATTTCTTGCTGCTCTTTGAGGTTTGATAGATGCCACAAATCTACCTTACAGGCACTGGTCCAGATTTTCAAGCGAGGGAGATTATCCTGCCTCTTGAATGAAGTTTGCTCCGGCACATCCACTGCTGCGCATTCATCAAGTGGATTATAACGAGCATGAGCTTTAATGGAGAAGAAATGAATCCCTGGGTATTTCAGTCAGGAGAAAGGGCCCACAGGGTTAAAGGCAGAGGAGCAGCCTTTGTTTGAACAGCACTGCACTACCCAGCTTTGGGGTGATGAGCTTTTGTTTAACTTTTGCTAAACATGCTAGAATAAAGGAGGTGGATGGGCAAAACATTTGGAATACGAAGCATTACAACGGACTTTCAGCTACCTCACCTTTATTCATTATGGTTTTATCAGAAGAAGCTATGCTGGCACATTTTGGGTGATACTGAAAAAATGAGGGGGAGCTGTGGCAGCAGCAGTTGGGCTGGGCTGGGGCTCCATCTCCTGCTTTCTCATGGAAGGACAGAGACCTGTAGAGAGAGGAACGACGGCTGCAGTCACAGCTCTGTGGCAGTGATTCCCCGAGCAGCGGCTGCTGAGCAGTCGCCCTCATTCCAGGCAGAGCACAGGGACTTATCAGCCCTCTGACTTATCAGCCAGCTCCAGGCTTGCTGAGGAGCACCGTGGAGGAGGAGGAGGTTTGGCTGACTAAGCTGCCTCCTATGAAATAAGAAGGCAAAAACAGATCTAGGAAAAATAAGAAATTGGGCGGAACCGAACGGTGCAAAAAGGAGCGGGCAGCAGTGGGAACACAAGCCTTGATGTCCAAGTGCTGTTCCAGAGCCCACTGGAGGAACAGGGCTGAGCAGCAGCACCGACCCACAGGAGCACTGGGACCAGCAAAGGGGCAAGAGGACACTGCTCTGCCAGGCTGGGAAATCTTCCTAAACTAATGGCAGTTCTGACCAGCAGTCTGGTCTAGTGGAAGGTGTCCCTGCCCATGGCAGGGGGTGGAACTGGATGAGCTTTAAGGTCTCTCCCAACCCAAACCATTCTGGGACTCTGTGATTCTGTGACTTGCGTGATGACTGACAGAGACAACTCAGAAGGTGCTCGTAGATAAATGGTACATGTCAAGCGTTATGGCAAGACGTAAAATAACCATATTTCTTCTCACTCAACACATTTTCTAGAAGAAAAAAAAACATTCACATGAATAGCAAGCTAGAAAACATATTCCTTCCTTTGCAACAGAATGTCTGCTGATAGTGAAAGAATATCCGTGTTTATTTTTAGCCATAAGACAATCTTCTTGAATATCTCTGTGCTTCTGTTTACGTGGATACGTTAATCTGTTTGGCAGTTGCACATATCTCAGAGGAGACATGTTTCCTTGCCATGCTTGAGGAAAGACAAAAATATCATAGAGTGTGTGTAGAGAAAACCACGTCCTCCAAAACCCTCCCTGTTCTCTCTGCATGCAGAAACATTACAGGGTAAACAAATCCTGGTTGGGAAATGAACACATTTAAGCAGGTCTAACGATGGCCTGTGAGACAAGGGGGCCTGCAGGGCACTGGGCAGGGTCTCAGTTCCACCTCAGGACCTGAAGCACATGCACAGTGGGATGTTTGCTGCAACCTATGTCTCTCTTTATGGCAACACAAATCCAAACTGCTGGGCAGTGAAGGCAGAGAGGTATTAAAGTCAAATTCATTGTTGCTCCATTGTGTGATTTGTTCTCAACTATTATTATTATTTACTGAAAAGATACCGGCTTTCAGCAAACGGAAAATTAATTCTTATTTTGGGATTGGGGGATATTGTTTTTCCAGAAATCCAAAATTTCCACGTTTGAAAAGATGTGGGCTTTCATGAGCAGCAAACCCACAGCACTGGTTAAAAACAACGAGGAGGGGATCCAGCGAACCCTGACGGCCGATTACGCGCTGCTGATGGAGTCCACCACCATCGAGTACATCACCCAGAGGAACTGCAACCTCACCCAGATCGGGGGGCTCATCGACACCAAAGGCTATGGCATTGGGACACCCATGGGTAAGTGGCAGCTCTGCAGGTACCCCGAGGGGCGCAGGTAACCACAAACACCACCGAGGTGATTAAGATAAACCACTCCCAGCAGCAAAATTCCAAATACCAAACTTTACACTGTCTGACTGCTGAAGAGAGGTCTAAGCTGCTCTGCTTAACACAGGCACCTTCCCTACTTGGTGGGATTTCAGTCCCACTTCCCCTCTGTGTATAATGGTGTTCCCATCCCCAGGGTCACCGTACAGGGACAAGATCACCATTGCCATCCTGCAGCTCCAGGAGGAGGACAAGCTCCACGTCATGAAGGAGAAGTGGTGGCGGGGGAACGGCTGCCCTGAGGATGAGAACAAGGAGGCCAGTGCTCTGGGCGTCCAGAACATCGGCGGGATCTTCATCGTCCTGGCAGCAGGCCTGGTGCTGTCCGTCTTCGTGGCCCTGGTGGAGTTCATCTACAAGCTGCGCAAAACGGCGGAGCGCGAGCAGGTACGGATTGCCTCTGATGCCCTGCACCCCCTCAGCCCAGCCGTGGAGGGGTTCGCATGCTGACCTCAGAGACAGGCAGGGAAGGGGCAGAGGGACCCAGCCTGGCACCCCTAAAATACCATCCCCAGGGGCTCACTGGTCTGTCCCTCTGATGGCCTCCCCTCGGGGGAAAGTCATGTCCGGTCTGAGCTGCTGCAGCAGCCAGACCAGGACACATTGCAAGGGTAGTTTAGAGCAAGCTGACAAATAAATCATTAAAATATAGGCAGAAGTCCCTAGGAGGGGCCTTTCTCAGCTGTTACATCCACTTGAAACCACCTTGCACATTCCAGGTGTGACTATACATGCCTCCTCCCCACTCTCACTCAAAGAGGAACAAGTCAGGGCCCACAAGGAAGCCTCACACTGTCTTATCAACTCTTCGCTACACTCACAGACACAGCCCACCAGTGGCTGATCAGTGTTCAGGAAACAGCAGAGCTGCTTTTATGTTCTTCCTCTTCCCCGGGTGTCCCGATGCAGTAAGTGGAACGTGCATTTGTGTGCATGACCAGGAATCAAAGCGAGCTGCCCTCGCGATGGACTAGATAGAGAAAGGAACGCTGCCCAGTAGCAGGAGGGTCAGCCCCATCCCAGCCCCCCGCAGGGATCACAGTGCCAGATCCGGCGGCCGCCCGCAGCTCTGCCTCTGTGCAGCATTTAGCGTGTCGAAGGTACGGTCCTTGCCGAGGTGCCCGCGCAGCCCCAGAGCACAGCCAGCGCCTGAAACACTGCTTCAGCCCGTGCTCGCCCTGCGCTGAGCCCTCCCAGCCCCCTGCTCACAGAGAGGGGAGCAGCACGCTGCCGCAGTAACGCAGCCTTTTGTCCCCGCTGTCCCCAGCGCTCCTTCTGCAGCGCCGTGGCCGACGAGATCCGGCTGTCGCTCACCTGCCAGCGCCGGGTCAAGCACAAGCCCCAGCCCCCCGTGATGGTGAAGACGGACGCGGTGATCAACATGCACACCTTCAACGACCGACGGCTGCCCGGCAAGGACAACATGACCTGCAACACCGGATTGGCACCTGTGTTTCCCTAGGGAATGGGAGTGGGGGGGCGGGAGGGAAGGAATTGTGGCAGACAAGGCTGGATGCACCCTTAAC
>VYXC01009944.1:316800-343036 GCA_013397175.1 Platysteira castanea
AGGAAAGAATGGATTAAAAAACAAGAAAAAAAAAAAAAGAAAAAAAAAACAAGCCTGGTTTGTTCATTTCAAGAACAAGGCCTTTGCAACCCAGCTGCATCCATCACTGCAGAGGAGCCAGAACTTCCAAGCACGAACAGCAATGTGAGTCTTCGGGCTTTTTGCGCTGGTTTTGTTACTTTTCATTCCTTTTTTTTTAATGCTTCGATCCTCCAGGCCTCATGGAGTCCAACCACCACCCAGGAGTCTGATGTTTACACACTGAAAACACGCGGAGGTGAAGCAGAATTGAGCCAACCCCGAGTGGGTGAGCAGGAGCCCCGAGAGTGGCTCCATCAGCACGGCAATAAACAGGAACACTCGGTCAGGTGTGAGCACCTGATCCGCACCGACACACACAGCACATTTTGGATACACTGTCCGGGAAAGGGAGAGGCATCTGGGAAGCACCGGGATGGTTGAGGCTGTGCCTGCCCTCCAAGCAGCTCGTGGTGGCCCCTCAGCTCGCGGCTGTGCTGGCTGCAGCCACCCGGAGCGGGACATCCACGTGGGAACGCGGTGGCAGAAGGTGACACACGTTCCTCAGCAGATCCAGGGCAGCCGACTGGGAAGAGGGGAGTGAGCCTGAATGGACCCAAGCTCCAGGCCAGGGAGGGCACAGCGTGGCAGGCACAGGACCTTCTGCACCTCCGAGTGACACCACCCACACTCTCCGTGCCAAGCTCCAGCCCAAGCCCAGGGTGACACCATGATCTCCAGGTCCTCAGTCCCGTCTCTGCTCTTCCTGCAAAGCTCAGTCTCTCCTGCAGAGAAGCATGGGAAGCAGCCAGGTCCACGGGCTCCAGCAGTGGCAGGAGCAGAGCTGCTGCTTCCAAGAGCCGGAAGTACTGATTTCCATGAAATTCAGCAGCGCTGAAATGCAGCTCCAGACTGGGAGGGGACTGTGGGCCTGGATTAGGACTAAGTGCTCTCCATGGCATCAAGGACCTGAAAGATGAATCTCAGCCTGTGGGGCCAGGGCTGGCCTGGGAGGAGCAGAGCTGCTAGGGCCAGGCCTGGGGTCCCTCCTGGCATGACCACGAACTGCCATCCCTCAGGCAGCCTCTCAATGGGATTTAAGCAAACACACACTAAAATGTTTTTAGGAAATCTTCCATGAATTGTCTTCTCATTTTCAGGTTGCTTAACCCAGAATGTTGGTCCTGCAGATGAATTTAGGCAGAATTACCAAAGACCCCTCTGCTGACCTAAGGTAACACCCTAGTAGCGTCCCTCAGCTCCATCCCTGCCAGGGGACCCGCAGGCAGCCAGTGGGACACTGTGGATTCATCCACAAAATTAAAGAAATGGAAATTCCTCTGCCCGCTGTAACCCAGAGTGTCACACGTGTTGCAAAGGTGCTTAAAAGCTCTGATTTAAACACTGGTGGTGTAGAAAACAGCAACGCCCTTGCCCCGCAGGGCTAAGAGGGGCAGGGCCCTGCCACAGGACCCCACCTGTGCACACCTGGGCAGGGATGGAGCAGCCAGTGCCCCAGCTCTGCAGCCAGAGCCTCCCTCTGTGCCGTGGGTGCTGCGGCCGCTGCAGGAACCGGCCACTGAGCTGACCCCGTTTGCCCTCCCGAGCTGCACAGCCGCTCTGGAAAGTTTATCCTTGCCCAAAGGAACAAACCCATCTGTAGCTGATTTTGGATTTTCCCCCACCTGCTCCTCTCCGTGCTCAGTCAGGAAGGTTGTCTCGAGCTGAGCAGAATTAGCAAGTTAGCTCAAAGGGGAAGAGCTGTTCCCCCACCCCATCATGGAACACAGTTTGTCCTTACTTTGCTTTTTCCATGATGTAAAGAAACAACCGAGCGACCCCAAACAAAACCAGGTGATTTGTCATACTTTGACTCAAGTAAAGATATGCAATGAATTTACATTCATTTTTACCTTTTCACAAAAACTATGAAAAATTAGGGGTGAAAGCTGCCAATGCAATGGGCATCCAATTCTTAATAGTTTGCTGCCCAAATACCTTGAGCAGAGGACAGACTGAAGTGTGGGGCAGCTTCCAAAAGCTAATGACATGCTTTCTGTATTCCTTTGCAAATCCTTAGGCTTGTCAGAGTAGTAGATTTTATGTTTTCCTTGAGAATTTCTAAGCTCTAAAAAAAAGCAGAGATGAAAACAAAGCCTGAAACTGGCTTTAAATGTCTGGAGAGTAAAATACCACAGAAATCAGCATTCATCTTGCTTCTTGGCAGATTTTTAAAAAATAAATAAATATTGCTAATATCACAAACCCCACTTATTTATTGACACCAGCCTGATTTGATTTTACTCACAAATGTGACAGGTGAGCATCTGGAATTACTGGTGTACTGCCAGCCAGATCAAACCCTGCAGATGAACCTTTTCCTTCCTCCCTTACACCCCTAAATCAACCACGAACTGCAGCCAAATTCCTGCATCCATGTTATGGCTTTGTGTTGAAGTTTTGATGATTGAAACACTTGACATCCAACAAGGGAACGTTCTGCAGCGCCCAGAACAACGCAGAGGAGCTGCTGGGACCCCAGCCTGGCACAGCCCCTTGCCCCTGGCCCCCGCTCACTGTGACCTGAGGGGACGTGGACGACCTCAGCCCTCAGCCTTCCTGCGGGCCGCGGGGGCAGCTCCCTCAGGAGAGCTCCCGGAGCCTCTCCCGTGCCTCCCCGTGGGCTCCTGGTCCCGCAGCCCAAAGCCATGTGTACTCACCCCAGAGGAGGAGCAGAGCCCCACACCTCGCAGCCACGTGTTGGGAGACTTGGGGAGGGACAGACCCAACGACAAAGCCTCAAAGCCTTCTGTGAGCGTGCCCGTGACCTGGCTGGGACTAGCAACAGCTCACGTCTGAATTCATCTGACTTCCAACGCTGTTGGATTCGGTTCCTTTCTTCACTTGGGCAAAGGGACTGGAAAACTGAGGAGGAAATACAGAAAAAGCAGGTTTGGGTTATTAAACTGTCTCTAAACTGCTGTCGCCTCGGCTCACCATCCCCTTATCACTTGCTTTTTCCCTCCAACTCTCCCACGAGACAGAGCAGGGACAGCCAGCAGCTTCCCTGGGGTGGATTTTCTGTTTGGAGTCAACCAACAGCACGTGTCAGGTCTGATGTCGAGGGGACAGGCCCTCAGAGAGACGGACTATGCAAAGGGGAACAGCTCCAGCTCTGGGCACCCACTGCCCCACCTCAGTGGTGGCTGCAGGGAGCAGGACTCAGCCAGGTGTGGGCACAGAGGCTCCCTGGGATGGTCACAGCAAAGGGACATGGTGGATCCTGGTGGCTTCACCCAGTGTTCACCCAGCACGCAGTGACCATGGGGTGCGACAGCCCACAGAGTGCTCGGGGCTGGCAGGGCAGGAGAACTCCCAGGCATCGGCATCACAAGCCCTCTGCTCTGTACCTTACTTTGACATGTTTCTCAAAAAAAGAAAAAGAAAAAAGAAAAAAAAAAAAACAGAAAAGAGTAGGAAAAAGGAAAAAATAGTCTCCGTGACATTCAGGGGATTTTCCTTTGTGGACATGCAGAATTTCTATGAATATAGTTTTTTGTAAACATTTTGTAACAATTTTGGTTTCATAGTAACTGTGTTACTTGCTGATCATTCTAGGCTGATGTAAATACAATTTCCAAAAAATAAAAAAAAAAGAAAAAGTTCTGATTATTTTCCTTTTTAAGACACTGTGATATATCAAAGTGCACAGTTTGCTGTATGAAGTAATATGGTTTTAAATTTTAAATAAATAATTTCTAGAAAATAATGAAGTTTATGCCTGTTTATACTCAACATCCCCCTTCCCTTTTGCTAGATTCTACCCCAAACTCACGCTGTTTAACGACATCCCAACTTTATCAGCACTAAAGCCAGTGATGCAGACACCAGTTCCCAACTGAACCCAAACACCTGGGAATTGCTGCTGGTGCTGCTCACCAAGGGGGTTGTGGCACATTTTGGGGTGGTGGTGATGGTCTCAAGCACAACACATGGAGAGGAAGGGAAAGTCCAAATTTTGGGCAGAGGGAGGGAAGAGACAATGAGGCTCAGACAGTGCAGCTCTCCCTGCCCTCACACACCTCCCACAGGTTGATATCAGACAGGTAATTAAGCCTGGATATTCCATGAAGAGCCATCCACAGGAGCTCTCTCCCATCGTGGTTTGCCTGGAGGCTGCCTGAGCTTTTCATCACAGAGAGCTGCCGGAGCCTGAGAGCCCCAGCAAGGCCGTCGGGTTCATAAAAGCTCTGTTTGCCTCTTCCTTTCCGTGTAAGTCAAAAATCTTATTAGCCCGATAAAAGCTGAGAGCACCCTAAAGGCCAGCGTTTATTAGTCTGAAATCTTTATGACTCTGCTTTATTATATCGAGGCAGGGAGGAAATGCCTGCGGTTTCTGGGATGGGAGCAGTGAGTGTGGCTGGGGCTGTGCCCTTCTAGTGGCAATAAAACAAACCCCAAAAGTAGAGGCACAGCCCGGGGATGGCTCTGGGCTTCAGTGGCACAGCCCACCCTGCACACTGAGAAATGAACCACAATTCCTTCCCATTTTAGTTATTTTTAAGGGTCACCCTCAAAAGTCTTTCACATCTCTATTCACTTGAGCCCCCAGAAAACCAAAGCTTTGACACTGGCGCTGAGGGGGGATCAGCAGAGCTGAGCCCAGCCTCACTGTTATGCTCTGAACCCTGATCAATATGCAGAGAACACGGCAAAAAGAAGAAGGAAAAAAGGTAAAAGCAACGGATGCCTTTGCAAAGCTGCTTTTGCATCGCTTAGCATGAGAGACCTTCTCTGGGAACAAAATCCCTTCCCACGTGCCGAGGGAGCAGCCGCTCCCAGCTGCCGAGGACAGCAGGGGCAGGACGGGGCAGCGCCGGCTGACCCTGCGTGACAAACCTCCGGCTGCGCCAGGAGTACCAGGAATTGTCAACATAAATCGTTATCAGCAATAACGTGAGGCAGCAATTAACCTTGTCAGTCAGCAGCTCACCCTTTACTGCCTGTGACCCACCGCCTCAAAGCTGCCAATCACCTCCCAATGAATAATGAATGAGACAACAGATTTCACTCATAAAACAGCAGCTCGGTTCCCTTTGAGCACCAATTAATCCCTCTGAGCAAAATATGGAGAAAATTGGGAAATGGTGAGAGGCATCTTCCCACCCTCCCACCTCCCGATCCCAGCCAGGCACTTTCAGACATTTTACATTTTCAGCTCAGCAGAGAACAATTTTTAACCTGGATTTCTCCCAGCAAAATCCCATTTCAAAGCAGTAATTGTACATCTGCGAGCAGGTGTTTTCCTGCCCCTGGGTGTCAGTGCTCCAATGCATTCCTGTGCCCCCTCGCAGGGACGGGCGGCCGGCACGGGCCACCACGACCCCTCCGTGAACTCTTGCTCTCTACGAACACCAACCCTTTCCTTCTCCCTAAAACAAACCAGACAAAATCTCTGCCACTCAGGGAGCACTCAGGCAAGTTTGGACCTGAATCCTTTCACAGGTAAAATACACCTGATTTCCTTAAGGGGAATTTGGGGATTGAACAGAGGGAAGGATGGCAGCAGGAAATCCATTGTCTCCTCTAGTGCCTGCCAGAGTGGGTTGGGCAGGGCAGTCCCTGCACGGTACAAGAACTGCGTTTGCATCACTGATACGGGGTCCCAACAACCATGGAAACAGAGAGCAGCACCTGCATACAGTACCTTTCCATTTAATGACACTGCTGTCTGTCCAGCATCAGGAGCCTCTCAGGATCTTCCTGAGATTCCCACAAGTGGCGTTATCTCACCCCAACCCAGCTTACTGAGCGTGATGGGTTTATCCCAGTTCACGCCATCTCCATCTCCAGCTCCACAGATGAGAAATTGAAGTGACTTGCAGCACAACCAGGAGCTGTGGAGCCCCCTCCAGAGATCTCTCCATTGTTCGCCCTTCCAGGAGGAACAGAATGGGAACAGGGTCAGCTGGGCCCTGCAGAACCAGGGGGTGATGCCACTGAGAAGTGGAGCCCAGCAGAAAGGTGAATAGCACAAGAAGAAACCTGCCCTGAGCCTCCAGGCACACAGCCTGGATCCTAACTGGATTGTGACATTTGGAAGAATTTGGTGACATTTCCCTTCAAGAATTTCTGTGCAGTTTCTGCATCTGATATTTTCCACCAGAAACTGAAACATCCCGCCAACCACAGGACTGGAGTTGTGCACTAACATTATGCTTATAACTAGAAAAAATGGAGCCTCTGGCTTAGAGAGTTGTGCTCAGGCAAACAGGGAAAGAGAGAAAGCAGAAAACACCAAAAAAAAAGAAAGACGTTGTGCTACACGGAAGGGCAAGGAAAGGGAGGAGAGCAGGAGTCCGGTCCATCAGCAGAAGGGCCACATCAGCTCAGGACGACACTGGGAACACCGTGGGGATGCAGCTGCACTGGGTGACAGGGACAGGCTCTGTGTGGGCTCTGCACACCCCACGAGCTGCTCCTCTGCCGGAGCTGGACAGCACTGCAGACACACGCCCTGGCTTTCCTTGGTAACTCCAGCCACTAAGAGCATTAAAAACACTAAAAGTGTGTCATCCTGCCCCAAACCAAGAGCTGCCTTCCTGTCACAGCCCCTGTGGTGCCCAAGAACTGCTCCTGGGGAGATGGGGCACAGGAGAGCAGCACGGATGGGTCTGGACCAGAGCAGGATCAGACCCTGGTGCTGGAGGGAGCGGCAGGAGCAGCTCAGCTGGAGGTGTCGGTGCTCAGGGACATTTCAGAGCTGAGAGCGCTGAGCAATCTGCAGGGGCAGACAAGGTGCTGACACCTTTTATTTTAAGTAGTATCGATGGTGCTATTTAGCACACTCTGAGCACGCTGAAAGCATCAGCTTAGTAAACAAGAACTCTTTTGGCAGCGGTGAGGTAACATATGGGCTCTGGATATAATGTGCCTTGAAATGGTTGTCGTAAATTAGCAGAGTGACTGTGACACAGGTAACACCTCGGAGCCCAGAGACGGCACGGGTTGAGAGGAGGAGCAGGTCTGGAGAGGTGGCTTTTCATGGGCTTGAAAGGGAGGCAGGAGGAACCAGAGCGCGGTCCCCGGCAGAAGGGAAAAGGGCACCATTAGCGGAGGGAAGGGGGCACACAGCAGAGCACAGGGTTGGAGAATCACTGCAGAAAACACAAAAACGTGCTGCAGAGAGATTTCAGGCACAGACCATTCCAGTCTCTCAGGCTTTTTACCCTTCAGCACTAGTTGCCTTATTTTCATCCTCCCCTGCTGCCCAGACTCTCTCCGCCTGTTCTCCATGCATGCTGTGTGCTCACATAATGGCTTTTCTTCCATTAATGTGTTTATCTTGCTCCCTGTGCTTTGTTGGATGCACAATTCGCTGTTTCTTCACAGCCAAGTGTCTGCAGTACCCGGGGAGCCAGTTCTGCTCAGGGAACTTGAGGCTGGTTCTGAGACCGTGTCACTGCAGGGTCATGAACCACAGAGACTGGCACCGTTTTTACAATTCCCACAGGACAGCACAAGGAATGGTAGTTCCCAGCCCCCCGGGGCCTACAGCCCACACCACCCCTCCTCTGGAAGGGTGACCTGCCTGGGAGCACTCACCCGTCCCCTCTCAGGACCTGAAACAGGCATGCCCTGAGCCAGGAAAAAGCCAAATGCTTTCCTTTGAACAAAGGGGAAAAGTTTTCGGTTGGAGATACTGTGGAAGGGGAATGAGGTTTATTCCAAGTATTTCAGGAATACTGCTCTCCCTTTCTGTGGCCTTGCTAAAAGAGTTTAGAGAGACATAATTGAAGTGTTTAAGAAGCATCTGTCATTATTAAAACAAAGTTGCTTTGCAATTTTACTATTTCACTGCAGTTTCATTATCTCATGCAAATGAGCTGCTCTTCCCCTCTGTGGCTGGGCTGGAGGGAGAGGAGCCCCAGTGAGGGAATTTATTACCAGTTCTCACTCTTGAGATTATCAATTGCAAATGAAGGAGCATAAATACATCTTCTTTAGCTGCTTATGCCACATTAAGGAATGTGCTCCAAGCTAACGGCTTTGCCACTCTTGTCTCCTCAGACGGGAGCAGAGCGTGGAGATGCACACGACTGCTTTGGTTCACAGCAGCATCAGAGAGGCTGGAGGAGCTGGGGCTTGCTCAGCAGGTTGTTACCACAGCACCAATCCCAATCCATCCTGCAGATCACGCAGCCACAATAGGTAATACAGCTGGGGTAGTTTGTCTTCCAGCAGGAATCCTGGTCCCTGATGATCAGCAGCATAGCCGGCCCTCCAGCCCTGCTCACACTTCAGGCTTCACAGTCTGTCCGTACACGCATGGCTAATTCCCAGTTTCCCTTGCTGTCCCGGTGCTTCCATGCTCAGAACTCACATGGCTCAGAGTCTCTACCCCCAAACCTCCCTGAAGTAGTGCCTGGCAGCTCCCGGATGGGGAGAGACTCCCAAGCCCCCAGGGCGAGCCATGGGGAGCTCCTGTGGCTGGAGCAGAGAGTGGCCCTGCTCCCCTCCTGGCTGGAAATCCAGTGGGAACACGAGCAGGGTGCCTGTGTCTGTGGGGCTGGCAGGGTCCAGCAGCTCTGGCCGGGGCTCCTCAGACACCTGAGCCCCAGGGACCACCACCCAGCCCAGGAGAAGCTGGGACAAAGAGGTGTGGCTGCTGCAGTCGTTCTCCCCACAGAGCTGGGGAGCACCAATTACCCACACTGTGGATCCCTCACCAGCACCAGGACTGGGCTCAGGTACAGCGTGGCTTAGCCACCACCTACCCTCACACCCTCAAACCACAGCCACTGCTTGTCACCCCCCTCCCCCTGGAGAACCAGGCAGGGAGCAGCCTCTGAGGCTTCACCAGCCATTGCAGGTGCTCCTGCTCCTGTCACCACAGTTCTGGCAGTGCCTGGCTCCAGCGATCCCCACGGAACACCAGCAAAGAGGCAGTTCCTGAGTGGCCTGGCACGGACGTGCAGCAGAACGCTGTCACTAGTGGCCTTTGGCCAGGCTGCCACTGCCCAGGGCCCACAGGCACTGAGGGGGTGCCAGGCTGTCCTTGTCCCCAGCATCGCTGTGGGGCCCCTCCACGTGCACAGGTCTCCACCAATGCTGGAATCACATTTTCTCCAGAGCATTTCTATCTGAGAGAAATAGTAGCTGATCCTGTGCAATCCGAAGCTGGCAGCCTGCGTGCAGCCATCCATCAGGAGTGGGTAATTGATGCTATCAAGGGCCAGTTTATTCCAATCCATGCAGCACTCGGCACATCGGCATTCACCGCAGCCCGCTCCCCTGCCAGAGGCTGAGAAAACGTTATTATCTAGACAAACCCCTAATTCCAACAAATTCGATTACCCAGGCAAATGAAAACAACACAAACAAAACCGTCTGAGGTTCTGGGGGCTGAATCAGTTGTTTGTGGGCTCAGTTACTTATTTCCAAGAGGATTTACAGCACACCGTGGTCTGGGTTAGGGGCAGTTTGGACACAGCAGCCTCTGGCACCCGCTCACCCAAACACAAGCCCTAATTATCCTAAAGCCTGTGCTCCAAATGCTCCTCGGAGGACCTGGCCCTTCCAGACTGGCTGCACAAGGCTTTTCCTCTCACTCTCATCTCCTCCAGCTCGGCTGCAAAGGCAGGGCTGTTCTGTGGGTCCGAGTGCTCCAGCTGGGACCTAAAGAGCTATTAAAATGATTGTGAATGTTAAACACAAGATTTGGAAACCTTTTGAGTTTATTCTCACTCCTTTGAGGCTTTTTCCCCAGGAGATGCTGATCACGGGAGAGGCCCTGTAAACAAGTGCAATCCTGAATGTTTTCCATCACAGTGTGAGTGAGGTGGATGCTGCAGAACAGTCTCAGAAAATAAAGGGGGAATTTTTATTCCCCTGAAAATCAAGGTCTAATGAGACAATCTGGACCAGCTCACTAATGAACACAGGCTAGGTGACTTCTGTAGACAAGGACAAGAACTGAAATTTCAATTTTCACACCCAAGCAAGCAGTCAGGGCATTCCTATGAATTGAGCTCCCAAGCAAGGATGATGGATGAAGTAAACAACAGAGCTGTGTGGAAAGGGCAGTGTTCTTGCTTGGGGGGGAATCATTTTCATTACAAACCCTCCAAAGAAAATTTCAAAACAATCTCAAATTGTTTAGGTTTTCTCCAAATGTAGCAGTGAGAGAAATGCCACTTTCCCTGGCAGGGCTGCGGGGACCCACAGCCCCACAGCTCAGCCTCTCAACACAGTCTCCTATCCCAAAAAGACACAGATCCCACAGGAAACCATGGAACAGCATTCCTGCCACCAGCCGGGGCTCGGCACACTGCCCTTGCCCTCTGGCTTTCCCTGCACTCGCCAGTTCCACCTCCCCAGGCTCCCTGCCTGAGCCTCTGCACTCCCGGCTGCCAGTCCCAGCACCGGGGCTCCCAGCCTTTGAGCAGCATCATCTGGAAATGCCCAGTTTATGTTCCACACTGGGATGTGTACAAAGTCCCTCCCAGGCCAGTGGCAGTGCTCTAATGAGCCCATCAATAAACTAGAGCAGCTGCTCTGAAAGAATTCAGCTGTTCCAAGATGGAAAAGTCCATTAAGTTTATTGCATGAAATGCTGGACAGGGTTTAGACAGAGAATCACTGCCAGATTATATAAGCTCCCAGAGACCTGCCAAACGCAGGAAGTGGAGGCAGGACAGGGAGTTTCAAACCATCATCACCCTCGGAGGGGAGGGAACATTCTTTTATCTCCAGTTGCTACCAAGAGGCAACAAGTTTATGGAGCCGGTGCTGCTATTCTTTGGCTGGGTTAGGAGAATGGAGCTTTGAGGGGAGAAGGGCTGGACTAAAGACTTCTTAAAAGGTCACCCATGTGGGCAAAGGGACTTCAGAGGGCAGCATCACAGGGACCATGGCTTGGAAACTGCTCAGAGAAAAATATGGAAATTGGAGTTAATTTGCCATATGACATGAAAATATGTGAAGGAAAGCAGGACTAGAAAACCAACATACAGTTACCTCGTACCACAGGGATAGCAATTAATTACTGACTGCTTTGGTAACTGGGAAGTTTGAAATGTGATGATATAACAAGCCATGCAAAAGGCTTAAATGTTCTCAAGGCATCCATGAGGAAAAGTTTTTCTTCATCTGCTCATAAACATGGGAAACCATACAGAGGATTAATTAGCAGCAATTAGCAATTAATGAGTTCCTCTGTTAATGCTTCAGGAAAGGAACACGTGTGTTTAAAGGATCTCAGCCCACAGCTGGGTTGGAGTGGAACAGCCCAAACCACTATCCCAGGAATAATTCCCAGGATCTGCATCAATGCCTCAATCCTTCAGGAGACCAGTGAGCAGAAGACATGCTGAGAAACGCTTGATTAAATAAAAAACAAGCGGAAAACTCAGTGGGAAAGTTGATGCACATTCCAAGCTCGGAGACAGAGCCCAGCACGGAGCTGACCCAGCAGTGGGGAGCGCCCAGACACCCCCAAAGTGGATCTGGCCAGGGGCAGGAGCCCAGCATGTGCTGGACCATGTCTGCTCACACCTCCAGCCTCCCCAGCCTCACCCAGGCACGGGTGGCAACTCCTAGAGACCACCTGGAATACGGGGAATCGGGAGCAGTGGGCCAAGAGGGCACTTGGGGCAAGGAGCCTTGGGAGGAAGAGGAGGAGGAGGAAGAGGGTGAAGAGGAGGAGGGTGAGGAGGAGGTTGTTTCAGCCGCTGAGGCACACCATCCACCTGCAGGAACAGAGCAGCAGCTCTGCGGGCACTGCAGGGATGCCGGGAGGGGCAGGAGGTGCCGCAGGGGTCCGAAGGCACAGCACCCGCAGTGCAGGGAGCTGCCTGAGCACAAGACTTGGCTGCCCCAGCAGCTGCTTGATAATGGCATAAAGGCAGGAATAAAGGAAAAAAACTTGAAACGCCTCAAAGAAGTCCTATTTTTAGGAAAAGCTGAGCACTCGCCCCTGGAGCTGCCTTTGGAGCTGCCTGCCTGGCGATGCTGGTGGCTGGGCACTCAGACCGCCGGGGGTTTCAGCTCCAGAGCAGCCCTTCCTGTGCTGGGAAACCAGCCCTGCCTGGCAGCTCCAGCTCCAGCCCCACGGCAGGAGGGAGCCAGGCATTTTCAGCAACTACTTTTTATAACTAACAAGATTCATCCACGGGGTAAAAATTCCCATCAAAACTAATAAATAAAAATCAAGCCTACATCTTATCAAAAAATCCTTTTCTTTCCGCTCTGGGCCTGTAAATTCCCACAAAGCCAAGAAAAGAGAGAGCAATTTTTAAATGCTGCTCTGGCAATAAAATCCTGATCTCTTGCAAATGGAATTCAGAACACACAACATGGGGCTATACATTATCCTGCCCAAAAACTGCCCCAGGGGAAATGAGGTTATCAAAATTTGGAGAACCTAATGCAAACGCTGATCCTTCTCCAGTGCAAATGAACACCACGGCAGGTACTGGAATGGTATTTTCCTCTGCTGCAAGGAGGTTGGTTGGAATTTGAACTTGCTGAAATAGCGCCATCGCCTCTGATTTTTCATTCCTGCTGCAGGTGCTCCCCAGCACTCAGCATTTATTTATGGAGAGGTTCTTTCTGTGCCGTGCTGCCCTTCCCATTACAATACAAATTACTGCAGAGTTCATGGGCAAGGTTCACAGAAACACTCGACTTAAATTTGAAAATAATTCATAATACTGCAGGGGATTGGGAAGGATAATCCAAAACCTCAAGACTTGCAAATGAAATTGCCTCTCAAGGGGGGTTGTGTTTTCAGGAGCACAGCGGGGAGGGCATGTGGCAGCGTGGGGATGCCCTGGATCCATATCCAGTGGAGGATGAGCTGGCACTGCACGGGCAGGATGCTCTCAAGAGCCACAGCCAGCCCAGGCAACACTGCAAAGTAACAACTTCATATATTTTGCAATTAAAATTTACAGTTGTGCTTCTCCTGCGAGTTTTTATCAGGTTTCTCAGTGGAGGCTGACCTTGGTCTGACCGGAGTATCTCCAGAGGACACCTGAGCCCTGTCAGGCGCCATCCCTCCTGCCTCTGCCCGTGCAGCCACTGACCCTCTGTCGCTGTAAGACACAAGAGAGAACCACTCTGACACCTGCTAGTTGAGCAAAAGAGAAGAAAACTGAGTTTATTTTTGACTTCCTTATATTTTATAGATTTCTTAATTCCACAAGGGATTGGAGGGACAGTGGCACTTTCTCTCCAATCTCAGTGGACAGAAAGAATGCTCGTCAAACTTTCCCTCACCATAAAGGAATGAAAACCAGAAAGGACAGTTAAGTAAACATTGTCTATTATTCACATGAAAGCTGTGAGAATCTGACTCCAAAGAATGTGAATTATCAGAAGGCTAACAAAAACAGGGCAAGAACCCTCCACATTTCCGTGTCTCCAGTGGCTGCCAGGACCACGTCAGGACTGTCCTTATCCAGCTGTATTTCCAGTTAGGGTCTGTTTCGCTTCTCCCTGCTCAGATGTCTGCTGGAAATGCCATGTCTCTCTCCAGGGTGCCACAGCAGACTGACACAGCGCTGGAGCATTTATTTTCATCAGCCGAGACACGATTTCCCCTCATTCAGCAAGAGGAAACTCGGAGAAACACAACTGAATGAGCAGAAGCCGAGCTGTAATTCGAGAAGGAGGTTTCACCTCCGTACCCAGCCCAGTGCAGGCAGGGTTTCACTGACAGGGGCTGCTGGATTTGCACTAAATCGCTCAGAACTCTGAGCTCTGCCTTGTGCAAAGGGAAAGACCCGGCAATCAGAGGTGCTTATTGCCAGATAATTGTCATGGAAATCATCAGTTATAAGACACTCAAATGTTTTTACTTTTTCCACTAAAAAATGCTGAGGAGAAAATTTGAGAATGCTGGAAACACCATAAAAAATGAGAAAGAATGAAAAATACTTATCAAAGGAAATTATTAAATCCTTGTGTTCTGCAGCAAAAGGAGACCCAAGAATTGTCTGATATGACATTTCTAGACTGAAACATTATCAGGATGTTTCCCAGGCTCAAAGACTGATTTCAGCATTAAGCCTGTCTGGATTTAACCAGAGCAAACTGAGAAACCTCCACAAACGGGTTCCCTGGAAGCAAAGGAGTTCAGTAACTCCTCCACCCCCAGGGATGACTTGTTTTGTAGATTGACTTGTCAACACTTTGTAACTCTACCAAAAGCCCGGAGAGTATTTACATGGCTTCCCTTCCCCAGAACCTCGTGAAAGAGATTTTATAGACATACTAAATATCTGCTTTAAATTATTATGAAGTGCAGTAAAGCACCATAAAACCATCAGTCACCAGCAGGAAATGAACTAAATTAAAGCTGGTTACAATTTACAGTTCAAGTTCCTGTCCAGCTGTTTAGGGTTTGCTGCATCCCAAAATTAACTGTGGAGAAAAGCCAAATTTCAGGTGTAAGAGAAGGAATGCCAGTAGCACCGACTTCTTGAGCAACAGAAGCAGCACAGGGGAGTCCCCATGGTAGTGCCAGGGGAAAAACAATGCAGATGAGGGAGGGTTTTAAAGATCCTGGTTAAAAGCCAGTCCATTCCTAAACCTTTCTTGAATTTATTTTAGCCAGGAAACATACACAGAATTTTTTAGGAAGCACATGAAAACACTCATGAAAATCTGTGTTCCAGAAGAAATTAATAGCAAATTACACTTGTCAGGTTTTACTTCTTCTTGTTCACAATTAACGAGGCCTCATGTTAGCCCTAAAATGTGGAATGATTTCTTCTGAGATCTCATGAGACGCATGAGACTTTCGGAATATCAATCCAATTCATGCCTTCCTGAGACTTTAAATTAATCACACTGATTACAGCTTTATTTACTCACCGAGGCCTGCTTAGTCTCTCCTTTGTTGCTGTAAAAAGCTTGTTACTCTCTTTAATTGAGCTGCTTTAGTAAACCACGAGCATTCACACTAATTATTTTCCTTGATGAGAGTGGAGTTCCTAATTACTAAAGCTCCCCGAAATCTGTCATCCGATAAGGAAGATTACAGTGGAACGTGGGACAGTTCTGGGGTAGCAGACACGGAGCAGATGGTGAAGAAGGGAATGAGGACTCGGCCTGGAGCCACACGAAACCAGGAACAAGAACTCCACCAAATCCTGCATTTCCAGAACACACAAATGTGAATGTTACTGTATTTATAGTCTTCAAATGAAAGATTAATTTGATAAAGGGTTTCGCGTACATCAAAATTATTTAATTGCTTTGTTGAAGACATTTGCCTTTTAAATTTAGAGTAAAAACTTTTTCGATTAACATTTTTTATTTCGGTGAGAGAGTTTTGAGCTAATTTCTAGCAATCCAATTCTAATGCAGCATCAAAAGAAAAATCAGAAACATTTGTTTTAACTAACAGCAACAAAAGTGCCATTTGGTCAAAAAGTCTGGGTTGTCGTTTGGGCTAGAAATAAGTGGTTTCAGTGGAGCATTCCAAGTGGATACACATAGTTTTTAAGTTCAACCAGTAAAATATAAACACTTATTTGCATGAAAATAATTGTATTAAAAACAGAATAAACAGGAATCTGTTTCCTGTTGGACATCCCACAGCCAAAAAGGAGGTAGTGGACAGACAGGACATCAGGAAGAAGCCTGGGCATGGAACTCTCATCAATCTGGAGGCACAAAAAAAACCTCCCGGATTGTTTGCAAACCAAACGGTAACAACTGAATCCGGGGAGCAGAGGGGAGGTGCAGTGGGGCCTGAAACGACCGCGGTACAGGCAGGGCAAGGGTCAGGAGCAGTAGGAGCTCCTGGATTTCTCCTCCGGGTGTAGACTCAGCCCAGGTTAACTCAGGAGAACAGGAAAGTTCCCAGATTGCAGCGACTCCGGTGCACTGTCCGGAGCTGTAAGTACGTGGTACTTGCTTGTTCACATTATTTGTGTGTTTATTCTTCTTCCTGGCAGTTACGTGGGGTTTGGGTCAGTCAGAGTGCTGCAAGTGCTTGGTGAATGGGGTAAAACAGCTTCTGTCGCTAGTCACAGGCATAAAATAGCAATATCTCATCTTTAGCTGAACACATTAGCCAGGTCTCCTGCAGAATGGATCTGCTAACCAGATTAGATGCCATTTGAAATCTCCGGAGAGCACTCCTAAATACATTACAGGATTTGCATAACAACAGCCAGTTTAAGTAGCACACAGAAGGAACAGATGATGTTCCACAAAACAAATCCGCATGTCTGAAAACTCCCTGCTCGCTGGTATTCATCCTGCACAGCATCACCCTCGGTGCGTATTCATCCTGCTCAACGCCATCCCACATCCCACAAGCCAACAGCATCCTCTGACTTCATCTCAGTGGTGCAACAATAATCTCAAATAATGTCTCTTCCGGATTAATCAGCAGGGATGGGAGCCCACACCTCTTCTCCACAGCCCCGGCTGACACCACGAGTGTGTGCAGTGTTTGGTGATGGACAAGGAGCTGAGACCCATCGGCATGACACACTGCCCTGTGCTGATGGGGAGAGCAGTGTGATGGGGTGCAGACAACAGCAGAACGGCACAGCTGGGGGGTGACTGAAGAGCTGATGCCTTTGGAGGATCCTAGGACAGTTGACGTGGTCAGGCTGTAACAGCCTGGAGGCTCAGGAGGAACTCATTATACCCTGTGCAAGAAATGCAGAGAGAAGCGTCAGGTTTCCATCAGCTCTGGTCCATTCTGCATCTTCCCTGAGTGCTGAATGTTTTTAAGAGAATCATGGAAGGTTCATTTTGTTGGCTCAGAGAAAGCTGTGATCCCCTGACGGTCACTTAAATAAACCTTACGTTGGTTCTGGAGGCACACCCGGAGCTGCCGTGGGCGTTGTGCCATGGACACCCTTCGGCCGGGGTGCCGGAGGTCCCGAGCCTGCAGCAGGTCCCAGCACAGAGCAGCAGGTCAGCAGCAGAGCTGGGCACAGGCACAGCCCGAAAATGCGTGGGGAAACAAGGGTCAGGCATGAGACAGTGGCGAGGGGCCCCAGAGCAGGGGCACGGGTGTGCCAGGCTGAGAACGAGCAGAGTTTGAACAGGGAAAGTGCCCCAGATTTTATCTGACTGTCACTCAGTTCCACACACACTACGATTATCTCCTCATCCAAAGGTACAGTCTTCTTTTCAAGGGTAATCGTACTGGAAAAGACAGTTCCTCTGTGACAAATGACCATTTGCATGCAATTACACATCTGCCCCTTTCCAGATGTGGCTGGGAAATTATACATTCAGCTCAGGGACACAGCTGGGTGCCATCTCCAGCCCCACGTCCTCCAGGACTAACGAGAGCTGTGAAGAGTGAGGCTTTGATAGCTCAGCACACCCCACAAAGAGGCTCAGGTCATGCCTAAAGCCGGGAACATTTAAATGAGACGAGTCCCGTTTCAGTGCACGGCTGCCTAAGTGCAGAGCTGCTATTTTGGGCAGACCCGGAGGAGTCCCTGGGGTATCGAGAGCTTTAAGAGGACTGTGGTGACGGGCAGTTCTAACGAAGCCTCAGCTGCAGAGCTCTTTGCACAGATGTTTCACCAGCACAGAGAGCTGCAGGCTCCACATCAGGACCTTCTGATGGATCCAGGCCCAATTATCTGCCAAATGTTCTTCAGCTTTCCTCTGACTAGCACTAATGGACCCACTTACAGCTACACATAAAAACTGGTCAGCGTTAAATTGGAAAAAGTACTTCTCGGTGCATTCATGGGTGGGGGCAGGGCTGGGCTGGAACAGCAGAGGGACAGAAGGAGCAGCAGGACTCGGCTGGATTGGCAGAGCATAAAGGAATGAAATGTGAGAACACTGCAAAAGCCCCACTTGAAGTGACTATCAAATCGTGTTTACCAGGAAAACCGTGCAAGGGCTCTGGAACGCCCTTCTCCAACAAGCACCCACGCAGCGCTGCAGGCGAACAAAGCGGAGACAGAAAACAGATGGAGAAATCAGCAATGAAAGGGAACGCTTCCATCTCCCCTCCCAGCCTGAATAGGCACGTACAGGGACGCGGCTCTTTGTGCCAGGCAGCCCAACCCGCAGCTAACGCCTGCTAGTGCTCTCTGTGGTTATTCTAGCACTGCCTCGGGCTAGAACAGCGAGCAGAGTTGTTGGAGGACGTGGGATGCATTCGCAGCCCTCTGCGGGAAGTTTCCTGCTGGCAGCTTGGATCTCGCTGCTCACAGGTATTTGCACTCCCTTCCAGGGCTGGCGTGGAGAACACCACACAGCAGAGCCCAGAGTGCAGCCCCCCGACTGAACCTTTATTTTTCTTTCTCTGAATTTCGGTCGGGATCTTCTTTGTGAGTATTTTGTTCGGGATCTTCATGAGTATTTTGTTCAGTTCTGATCTTAGCTAAACTGGTTCATTGTTTTCTGTTCCACCTCTGTTTCTCCCCTCCCCTGGGCACGGGGGCTCTGCCATTCCCTTTCTGGTGCTGCACTTCTTTGCATCCAGCCCTTTGCTCTGGCACAGTGTTCTGGAGTTTCAGACCTCCCTGTTTGCCTCCTCACTCACATGACTGGAACACTTCCACGACAGTATGTCAAACTACAAAACCATCAGCACTCTGTGCACGTCGTTCCTCTAGTGCCGGGCCCAAAGGGGCCGAGCCTGTACCAGCCCCTGCAGGAGCTGTGATGGTGAGGAAAGAGGCTGCTAAAGAGAAAGTGCTTGTTCCGACAGTGCTTTAGACAACTGCCTCCTGCCAAATAATCCCACGTTGTTTTCCTGAAGAGCTTTTAAAACTGAAATAGCATTGAGTTAGAAAGCTCACAAATGGTATTCGAGACGTAAGGGGATGGAAATTAGCAGCTGATATGAATTTCCTGCGAGCAGTTCACAGAATCAGGTTTGACAGAACTTCTAATTCGTAAGATAAATGTGTTCATGAACATTTCAGTTGCCAGGTCATGTCACAGCAGAGAAATAGGAATGCAGCAGGGTTTGAAACGAGCCAACTTTTGTTCAGGAGTCAGGGCAAGTGCAATAAGCAGCCAGAGCTGAGTGAATAATGAATCATTTACTCTGGAACTGTCAGTTCGCTTTCTTCTCCAAATTGTCCTGGCTTCCTCTGGTTTGTTCCTTACCAGAATAATGTGTGTGATGAAGTACCAGCTGTGATTCACTGGAGAGCAGTCCCCTGATACCACAAACAGCTGCAGTTGGGTGTAAGGCCACGAGATCCATCATGTTTCTCACTGAACAAACACAACCTCGTGGCCCTTGGTTTCAAGCCCAGGAGTCATCCTCTGCTCTGGGTGGGAGGAAGATCTCACTCACTGGACCCCTCATCACATCTCTGGAGCCCAAATCCACAGGGGCAGGGGGAGCAGAAATACCATGCCAGCCACCCCCAAAAAGCCAATTCACCTCCACTCTCCCGTGCATGGGAATCACAGAATCCCAGAATCACTGAGGCTGGAAAAGATCATTTAGTCCAGGATCATTCAGTCCAACCCGTGCCCAATGCCTGCCTTGTCACCCAGCCCAAAATCCCCAGGGGGCAGGGGGAGCAGAAATACCATGCCAGCCACCCCCAAAAAGCCAATTCACCTCCACTCTCCCGTGCATGGGAATCACAGAATCCCAGAATCACTGAGGCTGGAAAAGATCATTTAGTCCAGGATCATTCAGTCCAACCTGTGCCCAATGCCTGCCTTGTGACCCAGCCCAGAGCACTGAGTGCCATGTCCAGCCGTTCCTTGGACACCTCCAGGGATGGGGACTCCAAACCTCCCTGGGCAATCCATTCCAGTGCCTGATGACCCTTTCTGTGAAGAAATGCTGGTGGAAGCCTCCCAGTGGAAGTGATCTACCAGTAACAGCCTTGGTCCAGCACTCAGCCACAGCTTGGAGCCCAGAGGAGCTGACCCACGCAGCTGACCTGCCATTAACAGCCAAAGCTTTCTCCCACCTCTGCTGCTGTACCTGAGGTGCTCACTGATCTGATCACTTTATTATCTCCAGGTGCCCTACGAGTGCAGTGTAGAATTCCACCCCATGTATTTATAGCTGGCTAATCACAGCTTAATTACCAAGGCTCAGCAGGCTCTGGTATGAACACCGAGGCTGAGGCAGTTCCACCAGGAAACTTTTTATGAGATAAGCAGAAGCATCAAATTATTCAAGATGTGTGAGAAAAACCTATTTAGTGTTAATTGGGACAATTACCTTTTCTCCTAATTTGCATGTGTCATGAATATTAAAATCATAATAAAAAGCAACCCCTGTCACTGGCTAACTGCTGCCCAAAGAGATGGGCTCCGGGGAGGAGGGGACGGTGCCAGGCTGAGGGGAGGACAGAGGGGCAGGGATGGCCATACTGCAGCTGCCAGCAGCCTCCAGCAGCCTCAGGGCACCACTGCTGGGCAGGGAAAGGAGAAACTTCATGAGAACAAAAAAACAGGGAAAAACAGCAGCACCCACAATGTGCTGGGGATGTGGACGCGACCAGAGGGTCTCTACTGGAGCAGCTGGTCTAGTGGGAGGTGTCCCTGCCCACGGCAGGGGGTTAGAACAAGATGGGGTTTAAGGTCCCTTCCCGCCCAAAAACCATTCTGTGATTCTATCCTGCTCAGCCTCCGTGCCAGATGGAGCTCCGTGAGCCCCTGCAGCTCACACAGAAGGAGACAGATGCCTTGGGAGCCTGCTGCTCCTCGAGCTGCAGCCCTGCCTGGTGACTGTCCCGTGCACCAGTGACAGGCTCATCCCCTGAAATTCAGCTCCCGCTACCCTGCACAGCCCCAGGAGCCCACTCTGGGTGAGCAGCCCTGTCTGTGGGCTGGAGAGGAGGAGGAGCCGCTCACAGCCCTCACCTGCGAGCAGGGCTGGGGGGCTTCCCCAGCGCTCTGCTCCTCGGCCGGGAGCCCCTTCCCCACAGAACCGGGCAGCTCCTGCACTCGCAAGAACTCGGCTGACATTCGGCAGATATTAAGTTCTGTTAAGCCAAACATCAAGCTGTATTGACCCAGAGTTAAATATTGACAGAGGTGATGCCGGCACGATCCTCCCGGCTGCAGCAGGACTTCAGGGAAAACTCTTTATCAGCTTCTGTGAGCCCTCAGATGCTGGAGTTTGCACATGTGCTTGGACTGAGCAATGCCTGCCTGACCTTCAAGGAGCGATGCGGAGCAGGATTTCCTAATTCCTTCTGACTTTCAAGCAAAGAATCCTGCAGTATTATTTTCCTCTCACTGATAGGGATTTCTGTTGCTGCTGGAAACACAGCTGGGTTACTCCAGTAACCCCAACCCAGACCTCAGGCCTTTCCAGAGAGGGGGGAAAAGGCCAGTGCTTTCCAAGCACCTGAATACATTCCAGAAAGAACTTCTCCTGCAGGTAATTGCATTCAATGACATGGAAACAAATAATAAAAATGATAGGTATTTAAACAGTTTTAAAAGCTTCATTTATAAGCCTCAGTCATGTTTCTAAAAACATGTCTTACAAAAGGAGAAGGGGAGAAGAAACATGTGAGGCACTGGCACAAGTTGTCTAGAAAAGTTATGGATGCCCCACCCTTGGGCATCCCTGTTCCCTATCCCTGTTCCAGGCCACGTTGGACAGGGCTTGGAACAGCCTGGTCTAGTGGAAAGTGTCCCTGCATGTGGCATCTGTGATTCTACTGAATTCATTCCCATGAACCCATGAACTAAGATATCACAGAATCATAGAATGGTTTGGGTTGGAAGGCTCCTTAGAGCCCAGCTGCTGCTTCTATGGGCAGGGACACCTCCCACTGTCCCAGGGTGCTCCAAGCCCTGTCCAGCCTGGCCTTGGGCATCCAGGGGCAGCCACAGCTTCTCTGGGCACCCTGTTGTCCTGTTTTTGTTAGCTTTCGGAGTTGTAACCTTGGAGTCAGAAATCTTCACACACTTTCATGTAAATAATAGACAATGCTTACTTAACTGTCCTTTCTGGTTTTCATTCCTTTGTAGTGAGCGGAAGTTTGACGAGCATTTCTTTTCACCAGTGGGATTGAAGAGGAAGTGACATGTCCTCCAATCCCTTGTCGAATTAAGAAACCGATAAATATATGAGGTCAAATAAACTTTTCTTCTTCTTCTCTTTTTGCTCAACTGGCTCAGGTGTCAGTGGTTCTTTCTCGTGGCCTATAGCGACACTTCCCCACCCTCACAGGGCAGAATTTGTTCCCAGTATCCCCTCTAACCCTGCCCTCTGGCAGTGGGAAGACATTCCCCCTGTTCTGTCACACGCTCCTGTCAGCTCCCCAGGACCAGGTGGGCTGGCCGGGCTCGTGGGGCTCTGGGCTGCCAACCAGCCCACCCCTCTGCCCCTCCACCCTGTGCCATAATTCACTGCTACTAAAGAATCCTAACAGAGCTATTTACAGCAGCCATTAAATAAGACAATATTTCAGCATTGATTTTGTGTCCTTCCCACTAGTGCACACAGCTTCTGATAACTCAAACCTTATGGATTTTTCTATAAACAAAAAATTATCCCCTGCAGCTGGCGCGAGCGTTGGCTGGTTACAGCAGGGACAGGCCCTGCCCACGGGGCTCAGTGGGGCAGGACAGACACAACTCCTGCACTGGTGGCTTCTCTGTCTGGGGATTAACAAGAAGCCAGAAAAGGATGTTTGAGAATCAGCAATGATACGCTGTGATCTCCGCCGACCTTTCAACTGCCCATGAAACACCCTTTGTTTACTTTATTTATTTCTATGAACGTTTTTTTTACAAGAGAATGTAGTGACAGGACAAGGGGGAATGGCTTCACGCTGAAAAAGAGCAGGCTTAGATGGGATATTAGGAAGAAATTCTTCCCTGTGAGGGTGGGGAGGCCCTGGCACAGGTTGTCCAGAGAAGCTGTGGCTGCCCCATCCCTGGAAGTGTCCAAGGCCAGGTTGGATGGGGCTTGGAGCAACCTGGGATAGTGGAAGATATCCCTGCCATGAACAAAATGAGCTTTAAGGTCCTTCCAACCCAAACCATTCCATGATTCTGTGGTTCTGTGAAGTTCTAACTACACAGCTGATAGCAGCTCAGGGCCCAAGGGCCCAGGCACCCCGAGGGGCTCTGCTTGGGCAGCAGGAGCCTGGGGATGAAGAGGGAAGCAAAGATCCTCCTTTAATGGGAAACGTCCTACCTCCCTCCATCCCTCCCCTGCTGTAAGCCACAACGGGCCAGCACCCATCTCCACAGTGTGCAAGGGTTGTGGGAGCCTTGTTCTGACTTCCTACACAAAACACTCCAGGAGTGCCCACCAATACACAACCGGAGCACGAAACAAAGGGTTTCAAATGAAAAACTCAAGTACAGCCAAGGGGGCAGGCTGTGGGTTGTAGGGGGGGTCTCTGGGGCTCAGCTTTGCCGGGACTCCATGTGGTGACAGACCAAAGCAATAGTGGCATCTGAAGGCACCCTCCATCCCTCTGCATCAGCCCACAATCCCTCAGCTTTTTGCTGCATTACACCAGGAACACACATGAGAAAATGCCCTTTTCTGTGCCCAGCTGGAGTCCGCCTATTTTAATCACCTGAGCTCCTGAGCAGCATCATTCACTTCAGGGGGGGCAGAAACCAGCTCCCAGTCCATGGGCACTGGTGCAGGAAATTAAGATGAATTCAGTGGCTGCGCATGGAGAGTGGGAAGAAAATTATACATCTTGGTCTCATCTCATGTGTCCGTGGAATATCAAATAAATAAATAAATCTGAACACACACACCCCCTCCAGCCAGAAATATTAGAGAAACCCTCGATGCACAAAGCAAGGGGAGGATTTGGCAGGAGGGACAGCGATTTTGTTATGCTGGCAGTGAGCTCCTTCCTGCTCTTCCTGGAGGCAGCATTCCCTACCCATCTCCTCGTGGGACCCTTTCTGTCTCACTCACAGGAAATCGGGGGGTCTCAGGGGTGATTCTGCCGTGTCCAGCCCTGCAGGACCCTCAGCATCCAAGGATGTCCCCCCACCACAGGGCTGGCGGGAGAGCCGAGGCCCCAACACTGCATGTACAGCTTTGAGCTCTGGCCTATTAATGTTCCTGTTTGGGTGTTTGCAAACTGGTTTGGGTTTTTGGCTGGCTGGCTTGGATCACAAATCCCTGATTGTGACAGGAATGATTGCTGAAAGAACAGTGAGATAAAATTAATCAAACAATAGTAAATTATAAAGCAGCCTTGCTGGTTGATTTTATAAAAAAAAGAGGTGAGGGAAGTGATTGTGCTGGTCACAGTAAATATTTTTCTGGGTGATGACTTTTGTATACTGAATTTATACCAAAACAAAAATTACTTTTTGGTTTGGTTTGGTTTGGTTTGGTTTGGTTTGGTTTGGTTTGGTTTGGTTTGGTTTGGTTTGGTTTGGTTTTTTTTAGCAAAGAAACCAGCTCATGGATCAGTCACTGAACAAACAAACCTTTAAACCCACTCCCATTCCTTAACAAGGCCAAGTAGGGGCAGTGCAGGCTTCTACAGCCCCCCCAAATTCAGTGTCAGTTTGTCTGGTTCTTTGTCATTTTGTTTTAGCCCAAGTCCATTAGAAGGAGTTCCAGGAGAAACAATGGGCAACATCCAACCAAAATCTAATGGAGAAAGCAGGCTCCTTGCACAGTCCAGGTGTGACGGGCAGTAGTGGATCTCCCACCTGACTCGTGTGCAGTTTGTGTCAGGCTGAAGAGAATTCAGTGATAACAGTTTATCAACACGAAAGGTCATGGCAACCACCAGAGCCAGGCCGTGTCTCTGTGTGCTGCTCCTGGGCACGGCACCTGCCAGGGCCAGGCCATGCCAGGCCAGCTTCTCCCTGCCCTGATCCCCATCCGCACAAGCTGCTGCAGGCAGGAGCCTGGCCCTGCATTAGCACAGCACCTTTTACTGCTCCACACACACAGCCTTCTGCAATCCCCATCCCAGGAAACTGCAGGGCTCAGCAGCAACGGGCCCCTACTTCAGGCAGCCTGGAAGGAAGGTTTCATACCAGCTCACTCCCAGGAAACCTCTCCAGAGAAGCAAAAGTCACCCCCAATTTCAACTGCACTTGTGATACAAATAGGACAAATTCCCTTTTGCAAATGGAGAGGAATCTGGGAAACTGCTCAGAGATCTGCAAGACCTGTGCAGCAGTTGGATTAGCAGCTCATGCCTTTGTGAAAGGATTAGCAGGATTGCACTGAGCTGAGGGTTAATTTGAAAATAAATTTGCATCTCTAAGATGCATAATGCAGAGTCCACGATGCACATCCCGCAGCTTCCTGACTCCATCAGACACGTGCTTCAAGCACTGCAAAACATAAGGGATTACCTCCATCAGGGCCTTGTTCCAACAATACAGAGCTCTCAAAATTATGGATTTCAATCTTCACAGCACTGTGGACTTCAGGAAACAAAGGGACAGAGCCCAGACAGCATCAGCTGGAAAAGCTCTTCTCTGATCTCCCTCTGTGGAGCCCAGCCCTTGCCTGCTGTGACCATACACAGTGAAAACCACCCAAAACTCGCCCTGAGCAAAGCCCTTTGCAGCAGCAGTGGCACATGTGACACGATGCTGTTCCTCCTGCTCACACCCATATGCAAACCCAGCAAAGTGTATAAATAAATAGCCGGTGTCACACCATTTATCTCCATTTGTCAGGAGTGACAGGATAACTCACTCGTGACTCCCCTGTTCCATCCTCTCCTCATTCATGAAGATTGATGCTCCTACAGATATTCCCCATCACGGATTTTTATATCCATATCCTGCAGGATGCAGGAGTTCCATGTCTGCCGGGGCTGTGGCAGCTGCTGGGGACCCAGGGCAGCCACGGGAGCAGCACCCACAGGGTCCCAGCTCGTGGCTCTGGGGCACTCGTCCCACCTGCACCTCTCAGGGCGAGGTGTATTTTCCCTCTGCATTATGGCGATTCCCGGAGCTTTGCTGCAGCAACTTGTCCTACATATCAGCACCTGTTCTCCATCCCACCGTCCAGCCCTGCCTCAGCTCAGCCCCTGATCAGGGCTGGGACAGAACTGCCAGGGGTGCTGAGGGCAGGGACAGAACTGCCGGGGATTGTTCAGGGCAGGACAGAACTGCCAGGGATTGCTGAGGGCAGGAAAGAACTGCCAGGGATTGCTCAGGACAGGACAGAACTGCCAGGGGTGCTGAGGGCAGGACAGAACTGCCAGGGATTGCTGAGGGCAGGGACAGAACTGGCAGGGATTGCTGAGGGCAGGACAGAACTGCC
>VYXC01009944.1:345423-380650 GCA_013397175.1 Platysteira castanea
CCTGGCCTGGGGGCAGTTCTGCAGGAGTTCAGCGTGCGTTCAGCCTCTGCAGCGGGAAGCCGCAGGAGCTGAGAGATAAGAAAGAATAAACAACATTGAAACCTGAATCCGCAGACTCCTTTGTCTTTCTGGCTCTGGTGCTGGACTTTTGGGAAGAAAGAGCTAGCCAAAAAGAACTGCACATGCCTGGGGTAATAACCCCGTCAACTGTGGACCAATTCAGAATCGATCCTAAACCCATGTAGCAAAAAGGATGATAACTATTGATTTATCTTTACTGCAAACTCGGAGACACCCATTTCAATCCCAAAAAATATCCCAGGACACGGCATCATGTGCGGTTAAAGTTCAGCGTGAACGCTCAGTAACTGTGGGCACGATGAGCTATCAGATCTCTCCTCAGGGCCTCAGACAACTGTCTCAAACGACGTGAGTATTTTCCCCACCTCCTGGGCCAGGGATTCAATCCAAGCTTCCACGCCCGCGATGCCAAGGAGGACACGCTGCTCTCCCGAGCCCCCACGCAGCTCCCCTCACATGGTCTGCGGTGGCTTCGCACTGTGATTCTTTTGCAAATGGCATAATTCTCTGAACAACGGCATAATAACATTGTTCTTTACTGCCAACAGCCACCCACAAATGGAAAAGGCCTTGAGCTGCGAGAGGTGGGAGGCAGCGAGAGCTCCCTCCTAAAGAAAATAAGGCATTTACCTTATAAATATAAAATGATCAAATAAAGCAATTAGAGCAGAATTGCACATATAGAGAGTGATTCACCTCTAATTGGGTTGTTCTCAAAGCAAATTAACTTTGAAATGAGGAATGTTAAAAAGATTTTCAAAAAATATGGAATCCTAATTACTGCAGAGGAAGGAGCCGGGGGAAGTTTAGCCCAACAGCAGCACAAAAGTGCAGGGAAACGGCGACACGAGGCCCACACCTTCACTGCTTTATTGTTAAAAACAAGATGATCAGAGGGCTGGAGCACCTCTGCCACGAGGAAAAGCTGGGAGAGTTGATATTGTTCAGCCTGGAGAAGAGAAGCTTTGGAGTGATCCAGTTGTGGCCTTCCAGGGGCTGAAGGGAGCTGCAGGAAAGATGGAGAGAGAGCATTTAAAAGGGCCTGGAGGGACAGGACACGGGGCAACGGCTTCCCTCTGCCAGAGGTCAGGGCTAGATGGATATTGGGGTAAAATCCTTCCCTGTGAGGGTGGGGAGGGCCTGGCACAGGTTGCCCAGAGCAGCTGTGGCTGTCCCATCCCTGGAAGTGTCCAAGGCCAGGCTGGACAGGGCTTGGAGCAACCCAGGACAGTGGGAGGTGTCCCTGCACATGGGAGGGGTGGAACTGGGTGATCTTTAAGGCACCTTCCAACCCAAACCATTCCATGATTCTATAGTTCTCTGAATTACTTAAAACCTACTTCTTCCTCCCTGAAAATGTGCCTCACGCCCAGCTCACTGGCCTAAAGCAGTTTCTGGCACCCAGCTGTAAGTTTTATGCTGGACACCCCCTGTGCCACAGGGTCCCTGTGATGTGCCAGCCCCAGCTGAGCCCCCGCAGCAGCCCTGGCCCAGGTGACCCAGGCCAGCCCCTCCGTGGGCACCAGGAGGGGGACACAGCTGAGCTGCACCACCGTGTGCTGGGAACAGGGCTGGAGGTCCCAAACCCCACCTCACCCCCAGCCCCACATCCGTTCACAGTCCCCAGCACCAGCGCCAGGTACTGGATTTAATCCAATCCATACCTGCAGCAATCCTGCTCCTTGACTGTTCCTATTGCAGTTTATACACCCGCTCGCTGCTGAAATTACACTGCCTACGGCTCTTTATTGATGGACTGGTGAGGTAATTAAAAAGGAGGCTTTTCAGAAAAATCACGTCTAAACATTGGGAGAAAAATCCATATGAATACTCTTTCAACTCGGAGAAGGACAGAGGAGAACATCCTCACAGTTACAATGATGTTCTCAAAAAAAAATCTATTAAACCGAGTAGTGCCACATATCTGATGTATTATGAATGTATTAATATGGAATCGGTTTTACATAAATATTAATAAGAGCTAACATCTAAAGAAGGAGCTTGGGACTTACATTCTTAATTAATCCAAAATTCACATCACCTCTAAAAATACATATGCATTTCATTATTTTAGACCAATGCCTAAGAGCAGATAGTTGTAAAAACAGCCACCAGAAATGAAGGTACAGAATCCCCCACTAATTCCTTCAGTCCCTGTCTTCGCCTTTGCCACGGTCCAAAGGAGCATCATCGCTCCAAGGAGAGGCACAGGCAGGTTTGGCTCTCGGGGGAAGTGATTCTCAGGTGAGAGGAGGACAATTACTCTGCTTTTGTTTAAATCATTGTCCAGATTCCTGTTTCATTCCTTCCACTGAAGTTTCCTTCAGGTAGCTCATCCTCTAACGAAGCGTGGGGAAGGTTCAAATCTCTCTTTTCAAATATTTTCCTGCCAGCTGAATGCTAGCCATTGTCTAGAATCTGTGCTCATTTCTCAAGGATGCTTTTAAAAACCTTGTGAGAATGAGTTGCTCTGGATAATGCAGAAGCCCAACACAATGGCAGAAATTCCACCTTTAGTCACTGGCTGCAATTTAGAATTCTCCAGCTCAGAAGAGCTATTCCCATTAAATCGGGGCACGGCTTCATGTGAATGTTTCATACTCTCTTTAAAATGGGATGATGTGGGCTTAGCTCGGCTCAGCTGGGACCAGAAAATAAAAAGGCACTTTGTGTGTGACCAAAAGTGGAGCATCCTGCCTTCGGTGCACAGTTTTGGAACAGCTCATCCTGGCAAAGGGCTCCGGGCACTCTCCAGGCTCCTGTGGGCAGGACCTTCCCCTCCCCAGCCTGAGGGGCTGGTTCAGACCCTCTGCTAAGCAAGCACAGCACTTAAAAATAATGCTATAGAAAAGATCTTGCTCTGCGGAAAATTTATGGGCATGAAACAGGAAGATATTTTTCCACCAACACAAAAGTGTAGCAGATGTAAGAAGAGAGCGGGGCTAAATATTATAAATTAGTGGTTTATCAGCACTTATTACACCCTCTGAGCCTTGGCTGCACACAGCTCAGCTGCTCAGGTCTGGGACTCCAGAACTGCAGCCTGTGACCAGACTGAGCCACAAGGAATTTCCCTCTCATTAATGTAAATCCAGCGTGGACACTTGAGAAGAAATAATAACTTCTTTGTGTCATTATTAAAAGGATTACAAAGACACTATTATTGCACAGTGTTTTACTGCTAAATGATTTTAAGACTGGCCTTATAGATCTTTCTCCATTAATCAATAAGATAAAATACTAATTACAACCACAGGAAGGGGCTCGAGTGAACGTGGAGCTGCTCTTGGAGGAACAGCAACATGTTAAATTATGGGCTGTTCATGGAGAGCAAATATACTGGGAAAGCCTTGATCTGAATTATATCACTTTACTCACACTTTATACAGCCCTCGAGTTACATAAAAGGTACACCAATAGCTTTCCCTAAGGTTTGGTATCTCATGCTTTTTCACACCCACACGTATATTTTTATGTTATTTCTGCGAACAGACAGGACACAAAGAATTTTAATTTATCAACTTCTCATAGCAGAAGTGCAGGTAATGCACAACTTTATCCCTGCAGCCCCCCAACAACCACCGTCATTCAACAGCTCCTGGTTCATGGGAGTCCTGAGCTGCAGGAACAGCAGCAACACAAAGGAGTCACATCTAATCAAGGCTTAAATGTTAAAAGTTATTAAATCATTATATAAGCAAATTTAATAAAAACTGAACACAGCAGAATGAAACATAAATGTTTTTTCTTATTTGGCCAGCTTCTAAATTTCTATATATGTTTTATTTCAAGCCAATGCAGGATTCAGTGTTTAAAAATTAAATTCTCCCTCTGCATGAGGCAGTGCCTCGTTAACGGGTGACCTACTTTGCCGGCAGCCCCGCATTGTTTCGCTCCTGCTCCCCATTGATCACATTTTTGCTGCAAGCACAATCTTCAAGACCTTCCTCCTGGGTTCACATTTAACTCATCTCCTGCATTTTTCACGGGTTATTCTAAAAGGCACTTTCACACTCTCACCCCACACAGAAACTGATGCCTTTTAGATGCCAATTGAAACGTTCTCCCCGTGCTGTCCCTGTCCTATTATGCCTAATCCAGTCCCTTGTTAGAAGTGCATTCAAAGCCATTTATGAGGCAGGAATACATAAAGATCAGTTCATCAAACCGGATGCTTGGAATTTACAGACACTTAAACATTGTACTTTCTATCAAAACCTGCCACATAATTAAACATGCACATCAGAGGCGGAACGAGCTCCATGGCAGCACTGTAATTCATTATCTCCGTGATCCTGGCACTTCCTGAGCACTGAAGGTGCATTTGCCTTCATATCAGATTGCCCACATCAAACAAGACAGCAAGGAGTGCTGGAGGAACTGGGCAAAAATCCTCTTAACAAGCTTTCCTCCCAGCCAGTCAGAACATCAGCACTAGGGAATAATCCAGCGTGGGTGTATTTCCCCCTGGATAGAGAGCCTGGACATGGTCAGGGGTGGGGTGTGTTCATGCTAAAATACTAATTTAAAAAAACAAAACAACAACAAAACCAGACAAAAACCCAGCTAAATTCCTTTTAATGCCTGTTTGGCTTCTGTACAAAAAGTTCAACAGTGATATTATTCTGAAAGCAAATAAACAAAGCCCAGGAACCACTAAATCCCCGTTCTTCCAGGAACTGCCCCATCTCTAGGAGCTCTCGGCAAGGCCAGGTTGGACAGGGGTCTCAGGTTGGTGGAATTACATGATCCTTACTTTTCCTTCCCACCCAGGCCATTCTACAGTTCAATGATCCCACTGCAGGCAGTGTCCAGCTTTCACTCTTTCAGCAGGTGAGGAACAGGGTAGGACTCCATATCCCCACTGAGACTGCCAAAAACTGAGCTGGGAGATACAACCTGTTGGTGTTTGCAATTCATTGTAACTTCCAGATCACTAACTGCAGCCATCCTGCAGTGAGGAGGGATGTGTTGCTGTCTGTTTCACTCCATCAGCAGCTCCTTAGTAAAGTCTATTGACAAACGAGACTTGGAACATTTCTCTGAGGTTCCTCTGAAAACCATTCCTGGTGATCTTTCTGAGCCACAATTAGTGTGAAGGCCAGCACTGCAGCCATCACGGGGCTGTTACATCTGCTAAATGCCACTTCCTTAAATTTTTCTAATGACCTTTTTATGTCTTTCTACCTTTTTCTCCTTGGTATTTCAACAAGATGCCCAGAGTGTCTTAGGAGAAAAGAGAACTGAATACTTATTCTGTAGCACTTCAGAGAAGTGGTCTCCAGAACCCCTCACCTCTACACCTCTGTAGAGACAGAACTAAATGCCACCAAGGAATCTCTCATCTTTTGAGGCAAATTAAACAGAGGTTGGCCTCAGCTGCACATTTGACAGCTGCCATTCAAACCTCCAAGGGATCTTTGGTCCTCAACTTCATCTGACAGTTCACACTCTGCTGAGTTCCCCACAGGTCAGTGCCACCCACTGCTGTGGCACCACCAGGCTTGGAGAGGACATGTCCCAAATCCTGAAGGAATGTCACAGTCATGCTGGGACCAGACTCTGCATGGGCAGCACTGAGGGAAAGATGCCCTGGACCTGCTGCTGCCCAGTTCATCAGGTCACAGGTGCTGATTCTTGTACAAAATTGCATTTCCATTATCACACAAGAAGTTTTCCTTCTCTTAAAATGTTCATTTCCAAAAAAATCACTTTCCAAAACCACTGTAAAACCCATCCTTTTAAAGTTATAATTGCTATTTACAATATCCTAACTTTGCAGGTGTTAAGACCACTGTTTAACCCTTACTGAGCTCCTTTTCCTTCCTTTTTGCACGGAGTGACCGCAGGGCAGAGTAAGAGACACCCTCTCACCACTGAGTGTGTCCTGGGCACTCTGCACTGTGCCTGTTCTTACCAAAGGAAGTTACTTCACACTTCAAGCGCTTGAAATTCAGGAAGCTCAGCCCCGAGGGGTGACACACTGGGCTTTTTCCTGCTTGACTTTGGCACAAGACAGCACTGAGAACACGCAGCTCCTCCAACAGCTCCTCCAGTAAAACTAAGGAGGCAGCTTCATCTCCTGCCCACATTTTCTCTGAAACAGAAGCTACACTTAGCACCTGATTGGCACTAATTGATAGGGCCTTGCCCTCCTGCCCGCTGTCATTAGGAATTATCTGTGCCCTGAATAAAATGATTGAATTTGCCTTGCTCTGTCCCACTTTTGCAATGTATCTTCATCTTTTTTGCATTCATTTCCAAAAATTAATTTAAAGAAAAATTATGAAACACAGCTCGTACCACATTCTTTGTGTCCTTCCTGTCTGTCCTTACAGATCTGTTGAAATAATATCAGCAGAGGGTTTTAACCAGCTGGTTGGCAGCACCTCTGAAAAGTTAATGCCCACTGAAGATGTTAAGTGATGTGACTGAGGCTGGAAGCTGCAGGAGCATTTCCTCTGGGCTCTGTGCTTGTCCTTGAAAACTACTTCTGTTAGGGACACTCTGTGCCTGTTAGTATACAAACCAAATTCATATATTTGCAAATGATGCAAAGGTTTCTTCTGGTGATTACTCCATCCTAGGAGTGTCCTTGGCAATCTCCCCTTGCAGAATATATAGCTCAGCCTGCAAGTGCCAGGGTGACAAAGCTGGAGCTCACGCTAATGTGGCAGATCAATCACTTGACTGAAAGATACACAGACACAGAAAAGGTGGTTTATATCTGTCATATTCAAGGGTAAACTTGCAGCACTTGAGAAGACTGCTCAGATAACTCTGCACAGCCGACAGTGTTCCTGGCCTCGGTGTCTAATCAAAAGAAAAATATGTTGTCTGTTTAACAATACCAACAGTTTTGAGACTCCTCAGAGCAGTTAACCCATGGGCAGCGATCAAAGGCATTTGAAGTTTGGCGAAGAACTAACTCAGATGATTGAAACCCCACGATGTAAATTTTAGTCATTGAAAAGTCAAGCTGAGCCATCAAACAAAAAATAGTGTCTCTATCCTGACATATCAGGGAATAGACATTGTACTTTCCAGGTGATAAACTACTGGGGAGCACGAGCTTCCGAGCGGGAGAAACCTTCAGGCTTTATCCTGCAGCCTGCATACATCAATGGGAAAGTTCAGATAAACTTTATTTTAGGGTGTTCGGAGTTGAAGGTCATGCTGCATTTCACCAGGATGAAAAATTCTTATTTCTCCTGGAAAGTTCCCAAATAACATCTTGTGAGTGATGCTGCAATTGTCTGCCCTGAAATAAAGACACAACACAGAGCTGATCTGAGCACCCCCTTCTACCAGCAAGGATTAAGAACCTGTTGAACAGAAACCAATGGAAATGGCTCCATCAGCAGCTTTCTTTCAAACAAAAGATGTTTTCAATTGTAACATGAACAGAAATTCTCTTTGTAGGGATATTTCTGGTTTTTTTCAAAATTCAGGCCATTTGCAGTGTCAGCAGCAGAGACATAAGAGCCAGGGCTGGGTGGCTCCTTGCACCTTGGGCTTGTAGGGTCCTCTGTACTATTTTTTTCCACTAAGGGAAAAAGGGAGCAAGGTAACATTGCTTCATGGGAGTCTGTTTTCATTCCCTCTTCCTGCAGCAACCCCTTCATTCCCTGTCCTGTTTCTGGCACGTCTGGCAGAGTGCAGATGTCAAACTCTTGTTGCAGACTCTTGAGAAGAGTCAGGAGAGAGGAGAGAGAACAGCAGTACTGCAGGGTGGAAGCCTTTAGCTTGTGCTCTGAGGTTTCAGCAAACACCAGAGAATCTCCAGGGGACAGGGACTGGGTAAGGAGGGATGCAGGATGGAGTGAGGAGGGATGCAGGATGGAGTAACAAAGGATGCAGGATGGAGTGAGGAGGGATGTAGGATGGAGTAAGGAGGGATGCAGGATGGAGTAAGGAGGGATGTAGGATGGAGTAAGGAGGGATGCAGGATGGAGTAGGCAGGGATGTAGGATGGAGTAAGGAGGGATGTAGGATGGAGTAAGGAGGGATGTAGGATGGAGTAAGGAGGGATGCAGGATGGAGTAGGCAGGGATGCAGGATGGAGTAAGGAGGGATGTAGGATGGAGTAAGGAGGGATGTAGGATAGAGTAAGGAGGGATGCAGGATGGAGTAGGCAGGGATGTCCCAAGAGCAGACTGAAGTCCAAGCCCACACCTCACTGCCCAGCAGAAAATCCAAACACAAGATGTACCTCCCCACCAAGGATTGATGGGCAGACCCTGTTAATTCAGCTGAATGTGGCACCAGGTCTTCCCCTTATAGCTGGGAAATCAGCTGTATGGAAATGGAAAATTTTGTTCCAAAAGATGGAAATTTTGTTCCGTTACCCAGGGCACACAGGGGCTTCCAAAATACAGTTATGCCAAAGCCAAAACTGAGGCCCCAGGAAGGTTGTCAATAACACGAAGGTTTGAGTTCCTTTCTCAGGACAGTGTTCACACCTGGCTGACACGCCCTGGGTGGCTCCTACTCCTCTGCTGTTGAAGTTCTTTTTGACCACTCTGCAGTTTAGAGAAGCATTAAAGGAACTAAATACTGAGAGAATCGGGTCCTTTCTTCATTTGGTGCATATCACACAAAAAAAAGACAATTGGCACTTTTAAATTCCACTGCAGTTTGTCAGCTTTATTATCCATTATTTAATAAAGCTTTTTGCTTTATTAAGAAGGACCAGCTGATATCCCAGTGGTGAAGCATGACCTACTGGACATGTGATTAGGTGCTACTTGAGTTAATTTGCCTTAAAACTATTCCCATTTAAAACGATGCCTCTTAAGAACCTCATCTTGCAGTTCTGGCATCAGTGTAAAAAACATTAGATTACATCAAACCTTCCTCACACTTCAGAGAAAGCCCAGGGTCCCCAGGAGCTCCGCACAGATTAGCAGGATGTGGAGCGCCAGGTTAGATCTTCCATTTCTGACCAGTGGGAAAGTCTTCAAATTGGGAAGGGACAATAGGAAATGATTGCTGTAGGTAACGAGAAGGACAGACAGAAGAATCAAAATCTTGCAGGATCAAGAACTTTCCACAGAGAAATTAATTAAAACACCTGCATGAATTGATCAGATTTCACATACGCACATGCTGTAACACAGAAAATAACTTGGAGAGCAAATAGTCAAATAAAAACCTTTAAAACCTCTTCCAGTATCTGTATTTTTCTTTGTTATAGTGACCTCCAGAGGTACCAGGTAACAACTGAACTTCCCGAGTCAGAAGCAGGAGTTCACTCCCTCAAGATCATCCCTGCAGCTCCGGGCTGCACGAGATAATGGGTTTTATATGGGAAGTGCAAGATGGAAATTCCATTTGGGAGCGGGGAGAGAGAACCATCTGCCAGCAATTCGTGTGGGCTTTCATCAGTACCTGCAGGTTCCTCCCTGGGGCCCGGGGAGCATCGCTCACCCCACCCGCGGCCGGCAGCGCTGCCCTGTGCCGTGACCCCCGGCAGCCGCGGGATCCGCGCCTTGGGAGCCTTCTTCTGTGTTCCTCGGGTAAATCTGGGCTGTGTCATCGCTTTTTTCTCCAGCCTGAATCCTCACCAGCTTCACAGCCAGGTACTGAGCAGGCTGCCAGCAGCGCATGATGAACACACAACCCCTGAGTGTGGTGGACAGACTCGCAGGAAACAAGGACAGACAGAGACAGAACAGGGTTCTATCTCTGCATCACCCTCGCAGCCGAGACCCTCTCCTGACAATTCTGTGCAAAATGTTGCGGTGGTTTAGGACAAGCTTTCCAGGCTCCACGAGGGGTGAAGGTGTCTGCAAGGCTCTCCCCCTGTCAGTGGGCCGGCCTGACCCCAGAGCGTGCCCGAGCCCTCCCCACGGCCCCGCCGGCCACAGGAGCGATGCTCTGTGCACAGATGAGATAACGAGCAGCAGGGATCCTCACCCCAGCTCCTCCCACAGCCACACTATTCCATCCACGTTAACTGAATGGCATTAACGGCCTCCGTGGGCAGGAGGATGTGGCAGGCTGGATTTGGGTGCACTTACTAACCCAGTTTTATTTCCTAACCTAATTCCCCATCCAGGATGGCGTTTACACAACAACTCATTAAATCCTCCATAACTGCATTACTTTACTCCAGTTTAAATTGCAGACATAGCCTGGTTTTATGCAAACAAATACTTTCTGAGTAACTTCGAGCTCCCAAGTACACTAATTAAATCTGTCGCATGCACAGTGGAACTTTAAATTACATTTGCTCGATCCTTTAGCAGTAAATGGTGCTTTGAACTGAGTATACAATGAATGAAATCACATTCCTTGGCCTATTCAGGGGAAAGGAAGTGGGAATTCTGAATCATCTTCGATTCAATTCTCTGCCGTTTTCTGATGAATCAAAGTCAGCATGCTGGACAAGCACCGCCCAGGCTCAGTGTTTGCAGAGGATGTTCTACTTCATGTGGGCATTCCAGAGCATTTTGGGAACAGATAGAGGCTGGAAAGGACAGGAATTGTGCAGGACACACTCTGTCTTCTCCTGCACAAGGCAGGCAGAGGGCTCAGCAGGTATTCCTGCAGCAATCCCACCATTTCTATTTCCAAGATGCCACTTCTCCGAAGTCCCTGCAGATCTGTTCCACACACTTCAGCTGACTGAAAAGCCACGATGTGGTGGATTTTGTCTCAGAGGCTACAAAATCAGAGAATCACAGAACCATTTAGGTTAGAAAAGACCCCCAAGACCACCAAGTCCCAATTTTGCTGGACTTTGTTTGAAATGGACAAAAACAAGAGAAGTGAAACAGAGGCAGAGAGGAGTGATGCAGCCCCTGAGCTCACCCCACCAGGCTGCGGCACCTGCCCCTGCAGCACCAGCACCTGAGACACACACAGATCCTCCTCTGGGACTGATCCCCACTCCCTGCCAGCCTGGCTGAGCATGGGGGACTCAGGGGACAGGGAGTTCCTTGGCTGTAGAGTTAATTTGCTCTGTGAGTGAACCCTCAGGGAGGAGCTCACCAGGGAACCCCACCGGGTACCTGTACTGGCTCCAAACCCCGCAGCCACAGGAATAACCATCTCACAGTCTGACCCAGCAGCATTTCCTCCGTGTGCAGAAGCTCTCGCTCACTCTAAACGTTTTATTAGTGTTTGGGGAATAGCAGAGCATTGGAGTTAAAGTGGTGGCTGAGTGGGAAAACAGTGCCCATTTCTTAGCTTTGATAGTAAGAGTGGCTGGGGATGGTATTTAGTTCTATTACAGCAATGTGCATTGTGTTTACCGTGGACACGGTGCATTCCTGATTACCCCGTGTTTCTGGGAGGCCAGCATGCATAATTCATGGAGGAGCGGGGCAGACTGACTCAGGATGGAAATATCCCTTCGGTTTATCACTGAGCTGCAAAAGACTTTTCCCTCCTGGTGCTTGCACTGCTCTTTAAACCCCTCACATGCTCCACTGTGTGTTCTCTTCAAAGCACTTGGCACGGTTTGATCAAAATAAATAATAAATACCAGTACTCAAGTTGGACAGGACTGACCTCCCTCCTCTTCCCCCTTCCCCATCGTGTGTTACCTCCTCCTGGCAGAGAGCAGCCACAGCCATGCTCAGACCTTCTCCCCTCCTCCTCCTCCTCCTTCCCAGCCTGAGCACCAGGGCCATCCCCACCCTGGGGATGGGGGAGCAGGAGAGATGTGAAACAGCAACACTGAGTTTGCCTCCCAGGTCCTCAAAGAGGGTGCAACAGGCACAGCCAGGCCTTAACTTCTAATAGTTTGGTATTTCCTCCCTCAGAATCCCACTCCTGCACTCGGTGGAAACCACAGCAAGGCAGAACTGGGTCGGGTGTGAACTGTCGGGCTCTTCCCACACCAGCGGGGTCCCAGGGCACCCACAGCTCCTGATTCTTCCCCGGGGCCGGGGGAAATCGATTTCCTTGCTGAGGAGCTGATCCATCCCTGCCAGGAATGGTCTCCTTTAATGCGTTATCAAAGGAGCTAAAGGATCACAGAATCCCAGGATGGTTTGGGTTGAAAGGACCTTAAAGCTCACCCCATTCCACCCCCTGCCATGGGCAGGGACATCTCCCACTGTCCCTGGTCACTCCAAGGCCTGTCCAGCCTGGCCTGGGACACTTCCAGGGATCCAGGGGCAGCCACAGCTGCTCTGAGCACCCTGTGCCAGGGCCTCCCCACCCTCACAGGGAGGGATTTCTCCCACAGCCCAGCCCTGCACACACCCCTGGGCTCTGCCAGACCCCATTCCTGCCAGAGAGGGCACAGCCAGAGCTGCCTCGTCAGACAGCAGTCCCAAGGAACTGGTGATGCTCAAACACAGCTTTCCCCTCTAGGCCTTAGAACTCCACAATCCCGTATCCAAATAATCCTTTCAGCTCATAACGTATTTTTAGACAACCCATTAATATTTAACAAGACAGCCCACAGCAAGTTAGATAGCACAGCAATTAATTTTTAAATGCTGACATTTATTACAGCATGTAAGCACTACCTAACTTGCTGTGGGCTATCTGGATAAATGTCAGTTAAATATCTAATAATTCCTTACAATTTAATATGAACATAAAAAAAAAAAAAAGCCCTGTAATTATCCATTATTTTTAAAGTTTGATTGAGATTTTAATTTCAGCGTTTAGGTTTCTCTCTCACCCATCCCTGCTTCAGCCTCTGAGGCAAAGTCATTTTTGGTAATTAATTTATACATTGATTAATTTAGTTTTCATCTAATGTTTAAATCCATGCTTGGAAGGCCCAAGGTACAGCAGAAAAAAACCTGATTAATGTTACAACAGACTGGCAGGGGACCCGGCACTCCCAAAGGGAAGGGACAGAGAGGATCAGCTCACAATGTGCAGGAATGAGCTGGGGGAACCACCCGAGCATGGTCAGGCTGACCCTGCCCCACGTCCCACCAGATAAATTCCTCACACCTCGATCACAACAGAGGCATCAAGAATTCCTTAAGAGCTTTGGCAATCAAAGGAATTCTGAACAAAAGACTTTTGTTTTGACAGAATAATTTAAAGTTATTTTAAATAGAAAGAAGAAAAACTTCAGGTCTGTAACTCTGAAAACCTCCCTCCACAGTAGCTCGGGCAGCCTCCTCCCAACCCTGTAAGAAGGAGTTTCCCTGTCACAATATGGGAGTAGAAAAGATCATTTCTGCACAGAAATTGCAGCTCAGAAGCCACATCTTTTCCTCCCTGAGTGGTTCTCGTACTCCATGAGCAGCAGATGCAGCCCCTTCCCCACCCACTGCTCCTCGAGCCTGATCCTGCACCTTGTCCCCAGCACAGCCCAGGGTGTACGGAGCCACTGGGGCTTCGTGGGAAACACGCTGCTCTGGAAACAGTTCTGCTTGTACCTCATACATTTTCCTGTCATTTTTATTCCCTGGGTATTTTATTACTGAGGGATATTTGCATGAAAATAGAATCTTTGTTTCATAAGAATTCATCTGCTCCTGTAACGTGGTCCTGGAGGAACTGACAGTGAATGAACACGCTGCATTTCTCATGTTCTCACATACACACAAAAAATTACCAATTATTAAAATTATTGTATCTTTTGGAGGCTTAATTTTCCTCCATGAATTTCCTGTTCAATCAATGCCACAGTAATGGTGAGCTCTGAATAGGAGGAAGGTGCCAAGCAGTGGCTGCACGAACCTGACAGGAGACTTTCCCAAGGGCTCTGGGGCTGGGGAATCACTGTGTTTACATTCTGCACAGCAGCTGTGACAGGGCAGGGGTGACAGCAACAGCAGGAGCTTCGAGATGGGGCACAAAGAAGAGAAATTCAGGGGTTGAGTTTTCTGTCTGCATCAAAACCTCTGGACACGTCCTTCCCCCCTCCCAAGAGAGGTCTGTGCCCTCAGGGCAATGGGTGTAAATGAGCACATTCGAGTTTTTCATAAAAATAGATTACTTTGGGGAGGCTACCTGTAACAACACACTTCTCACATGCTTCAGTTCGCAGGGTTTTAATCAAAATTTTCCTTGAGATGCTTCCCAAAACCCTCACAGAAATATTGTGTTTTCCAAAGGCTGCAGGAAGAACACTTATAATTGAAAAAAAAGCAATACCAGCTTTGGAAATGACCCTGGTAAAGTTCCCAATTAAAAATCGTTTTAAAAACCAAACAAAACTTTACAGAGAAGAAACCAAGCCTCGTAGCAAAGGGGAAGGTTCAGATTCACTAAAAACAACTTACTGGAAGGGTTTTCCATGTCACCTTGGTTTGCCATCCCTCCCCTTCTCGAGGACATGTGAAGGAGGCTTTAACCAGCACCATGGGGCTTTCCAGCCACAGGGCCATTCCCATTAATTGTTCTTCCAGGAATCAGGGTAAATAAGATGAAAACCTCTGTCTGTGATGCTTCTGAACAGGCTTTCTGTTCCCTTACCCTTATTTAACTGGAACAAATGTGCCCATTTAGATCTACATATCTTCCAAATTTCCAATGTCTCCTGCAATTCACACCAATCTTTTATCACTTGATAAACAATCAGGTTCTTTACTTGCCTAATTCTGCCTCACTTCCAGCTCCTGAGCCACCCAGCCTGTGCACACGTTCATTAGCTCCATCCATTTCAGCTGTACCACCTAATGGAGCTGCAAAAGCTGTGAATGCTCCCTCCCGGGGCAGGCTGTGGAGAGGGAACGTGCAGAATTCCCTGCTGCAGACACAGCTCACCAGGGACAGGGGGTGGTGACAGAGCCCAGCTCACCCCCCTGGGCGAGGCTGCAAATTCTGGACTTCCCCGTTCAGGTTTCCCCTCCTCCTTGTGTCGGCTGCTGTGAGGCTTCAGTTCTCCTGATTTGAAAGAAAACCGAGTACATGGAAACAGGACAAAGAGAATTAACCCAAAAACACAGACTAAAACCAGTTTCACGGTTGTGGTGTAACGAAGGTGCTTGGGGGCAGCAATAATGAAGATATTAAGTATACAATGCTGGAGTATAAACTTTCAATAGCTAAATATCAGCTCCTGTTCTCATTCCTTCCAGTTGCCCAGAATATGGCTGTGCCCTGTTTCACTTCCAAATGCAGAATTATGCATCTCCAGGAGGAATTTCTCCATGGAAAGGGTGGTCAGGCACTGGAAGGGGCTGCCCAGGGTGGAGTCCCCACCCTGGAGGTGTCCAGGCAAGGACTGAACGTGGCACTCAGCACCCTGGGCTGGGTGACAAGGTGGGCATCGGTCACAGTCTGGGCTCCACCTTGGAGGTCCTTTCCAACCTCAATGATTCTGTGATTTCCTGCATTAAAAAAACCCATGAAACCAAGCCCAGCCACTGGCATGCAAAGAGCACTTGGCTGGTTGGCTACCAACAGGGCAGAGCCAAAATCAGCACCACCCCACTGGTGCTGGGGGGGCTGGAGGAGCTCCTGCCACAGTGAGGTTGCATCCCATCACCAAGACCCCTGCGAGGAGCTGAAATGCAGCAGTGGCAGCGGCAGGGCTCATCCCACCCCGCTCATCGGAATTCCGCACACGCATCCCCGCGGCCGCCAGCAGAGCTCGGCTGCCTCCCTCTCATTTCCCACCGGCCCTTCCCTGCTCACAGGGCCCGGGATAAACCGGCAGCAGGCTTAACCTTTTCCAAAGGGCATCCCCCTCATCAGGCACCGTTTCCACCCCTCCACACAGCGCGTCCCAGAGGGTTGGGAGACAAGGCTGTGCGAGCAGTAACCTTTGAAAGCCTCTAGGTCTGCCGGGCCCACAAATTACTAAATTAATGGTTGGCCTTACCTTTGGAAAAGGCAAACAGAGGAAGCAAGGAACCTTGCTTAAAGGGAATGAGAGCCATTTCCTGCATCTCTCCCGTCACTGTTTAATTTAAGCAAAGGATTCCCTGAACTCTGATGAAGAGCAGCAGCTGCCTTGGGATTCATAAGATGGATCTGACACAGGAAAACATGTTTCCTGCTGTAATCCAGATTAATCACCCTGCCCATGTCTGAGCTCTCCTCTGTGACTTGCTGACTAAGACTCGACGGCCGTGCAGCTGCTGCTGCCTCCTCCTGGGAGAGCCTCCCTCTTACTCCAGAGGGGACCAGGAACAACGAGTAGATGTTGGTATGCACTGAAAGCCTTAATAACAAAACTCTGGCCTAAGACAAACCACTGCATGTGCTGCCACACCCTGCACATGCTCACCCACTGCCTTTGGGAAACGTGGAACATGTGGAATAGGAAGAGGAAACAACCTGGAATGTCTGTATCTTACACAGCAGAGCATGACCAGGAAAAACCTGCTCCCACCTCAGCCACCCAGAGATGAAAACCTCTGGTTAGATATCAAGGAATCCCAGGGGACAGTCACCCCCAGCCAGCAATGCTTCAGCAGAGCATGGGCTGCGGGTACGAGAGGAAATGGCCCCAGGTTGTGCCAGGCGAGGTGTAGATTAGATATTAGAAAACATTTTTTCACAGAAAGGGTTGTAAAGCATTGGCACTGCCCAGGGCAGTGGTGGAGTCTCCGCCCCTGGAAGTGTTCAAAAAGCACGTGGACATGGCACTTGAGGACATGGTTTAGTGGTGAACACGGGCTGATGGTTGGACTTGATGTCTTAAAGGTCTTTTCCAGCATTAATGGTTCTATGATTCCACCCTGGATGTTCACTGACAGGCCCCTCTGCTGCCAGCCCAGCTGTGGGAACGTGTGATAAAGCTTCATGGTGGCACAGGGTAAGAGAATAAGCACAGTTCAAGGTATTTCTCATTGTTTTCGAGTTGTTCTGTTATTTTCAGTGGTTCTGCAGGCTGCCTGCACCACCTGGCTCAAAGGAAACCTGCCCCTCTCCATTGCCAGCAATGGTAACTCATCAGTACGAATCTCCAAAGGACACACAGCACCGTGGGAATGGGTAAATACACGAACATCTGAAAAATGTATGTTGTAATTCACCAACAGATTCAGATCATTGTCGGGAGCCTCTTGATTCCGACAGTGGTTCCCTAAGGCTGTTCAGTTATACACCATGAGCTACAGCCACTGAAACCCTGAGCCTGGGTGTCTGTGTGGCACAGAAACGGACCCAGAGCTGCAATTTAAAAACTGCACATGCACGCTGTGGCTACGGGATGAATTCCGAAGGGGAGCACAGGACAGAAGCTGTGGCACTGACGGCAGAGCTACGTGGGAGGACTGTCACATCACCTGGCACCGCAGTGATGGGTACAACCAGCTCCTTCAGGGCTCCTCAGAGCAGCTGCCGGGAACTGAGCCACATAAAATATTCACTAGCATGTTAGAGTCTTCTAGTCAAAGAGCAGGCAGTGGAAAGCCGATATAAACAGCAAAAAGAGGAAAAGTGTCTTTAAAGGATATATTTTTAGGAAGTATTTTGGGAGTTGTGGAACTTTCTGAGTGTTTCCCATGGGTACATGCAAACACGAATACTTGCAAATAGCTCTCATGAGTCGCTTGGCCATCCCAGATTCCCTGAGTGATGGACCTAGCTCCATATTTGGGGTATTTTTCCCCAGATGCACTTTAATCTGCCTTTGTCCCCAGCACTGCTTCCCCAAGCTGGGGGACAATTGAGTGCCAAGGCTCTTCTCACACCAGACACAGGAAACTTTTGGTTTCACACTAAACTTTCTCTGCCCAAATCCAATGCCAGTCCTTCCCTGCACTTGATTAATTGTGCTGATCACTTCACCTGGTGCTAATCAGGGCAGTGAAATGTTCCTCATTGTTAAACGGAGTGATTAATCACCAGGATTGCCAGGGAAGTCTGCCACCAGAAGCATAAATTCACAGAGCATGTTTGGAAGCATTTGCCAGTGGCAGAGCCTGAAGAGTAAAATATTGCCTCGTTATTTATCCTCCCCCATCACATGGCAAGAGCAGCAACCACTGGAGAGGGAGCTCAGGCCTTTGTTGAGTTATTGTGAAACCAGCAGTCTAACACAAGGATTTATTTTTATAGATTTGATTCAAAGAGAACATGCCCAAAGCTGTCCCTGAGGCCACCGTGGCCTGTGGTGACTCCTCAGGCCCAGCAGTGTGTGATGGGCCCTTCCAGCCACTTCTCCCACTCTGAGCAGCCAAGTGTGCCAAAGATTTGAAACGCAAGTAAGGCTCAAAGTCCAGCTCAGAGGGCAGCTACAACACAGTCCCCATGAGGAAAAACACTGTAAAAGCTGTGGTTTGAGCCCATTTTTGTGCCCTGGTTTGGGAATCAAGCAAAGAAATTACAGAGAAAATTGTTTTTCCAAATCTCTACCTAACAGAAACATTTCCTTAAATTTGAATTTTTTTATTTCGTTTGAAGTGGCAGATTTGCCTTTGCTCATCCTTGGTTATTTTTTACATATATATGCACACAACAGGGTAAAATCCTTGTTTCATGAGCAGACACCCTAAGAGGAGGAGGAGGAGGTGTCTGCTGGCAGCTGTTGGAGCATCTGGCCTGTTTTAACCAACGGGTTCCTTCTCATTCTGTGAGATGGTGGAGGCAACAACACATGTCTCTGGCTGCTGCCTCTGAACTTCTGCATAAAACCACCAAAGCAATTCTCTTATCTACACCTGGCAGAGATATCTGAGATCTTCCAGCCTTGCTCCCATCCTGACTTGACCCAAAGCATCCCCAGAGGTGCCTTTGTCCTTCACAATCACTCAGGCCTGAGCACAGACTGACAGAGAGAATCCCAGAATGGTTTGGGTTGGAAGGGACATTAAAGCTCATCCAGTTCCACCCTCTGCCATGGGCAGGGACACCTTCCACTGTCCCAGATTGCTCCAAGCCCCATCCAACCTGGTCGTGAACACCTCCAGGGATGGGGCAGCCACAGCTTCTCTGGGCAACCTGTGCCAGGGCTCACAGGGAAGAATTTATTCCTAATATTCAATCTAAGCCTGCTCTTGTCAGATTGAAATGCCTGCTTTTCCATGGAGCCCAAAAACCTGTCACCAACAGTGCCCACCGTGCCAGTCCTTGGGGACAGCAGTGAAGCTGAGCCCCCACAGTGACAGCCTCAGAAGTACCAGGGAGTCACTAGATGGTATTTCCACAAGGCCGCTAAAAACCAGTGTCAGGAAAGACTAACCCTGCCTGCAAGAGCAGGCTCACAGTTCCCTAAGAAAAGCTCAATTCCAGCATTCTCCCTGGGGGCACAGTGTCCAGCCAACACGCTGTTCCTAAGCCCGGGTGTGTTCTGAGCAAACAGGCTCTGCCTCGTGCCCAGCTGTCTCTGCCTGCCGAGATGATGCACTGCTGCTTGCACACTTGAGGGAACACTGCTCATCCATCACCGGCCTGTCCCCACCAGAGCTTGGTCTGGCTGAGAAAAGCCAGCAGGCTCTGAGAGCCTTCTTGGGGGAATGACAGGTCCCACAGCCTGGGAGAAACCAGCCAAGGTTGTTTTGCTGCCTGTGTCAGGAAAATTATCGAGAGCACTGCAGTGTGAGCAGCTGGAGCCCAGCAGAGCTGCCAAGCATCCAGCTAGGTAGCAGTAACGGGTTTATTAAAGCCCAGGCAGAAAAGCTGAAGTCCAGAGGCCGAGTAAGATCTTCAGAAACTTCCTGGGACACTGCCAGAAAGGCATCTGCAGGACCAGCTGGAAGCAGAAGATGACATCTGGTGTGAGATCAGCCCTTTGAGAACCCCTGAGTGCCCAAGGATGCAGTGCCTGCTGTGGAGAGCTGGTGTGGCTGCTGGACAACTGCCCCAAGCCCCTGGAGCCCTCCAAGCTGGAGCAGCCTGGAGCAGCCCAGAATCCAGCTCTGCATCTTGGACAGGAAGGCAGCGGGCTGGAACTCACTGTGATGCTCTAGGAAGGAGCTATCTTGCACACAACTCGTTTGAGGATTTCAAGAATTCACAGATTAAATGGATGTGACTAAGAATAAACACAAAATATTGCTTTGGTTCTGCAGATAGATGGGAAATTGCTTGTACACCAGTGCCAGGAGACTGTGGTAATTAAGTGGTTGTTCAGGCTGGAGCTCACCCAAGCCACGAGCAGGGTTTTTGGAGAGAACAGGCCCGTTTTCCCAAAGCACCATCAGGATGTGAATATGCCTTGATTACAGCCCGAGCCATACGGAGAACCCCAGATTCTTCACAGGCTCCAGAGCTGCTCCACTGGGATGGGTCCAAGAGGGAGCAGGAAAGATGACACTGATGGCCTTGGTCACATCCCCACATCACAGAAGGGTCTGGATTATTCAAATGCAGGATGGCACTCCTACTTGTGACCGAGTGAGGAGCCATTCAAACGTTTCCATGCTTCAACTGTATCATGCAAAGTTCAAGCCATCTAAGTATTTTACAGTGTTGCCTTTCCCTGGTCTTAAAATTAAGAGCCAAACACGGTTGAGGGGAAAGGGGTTTTTATTTGTGTATTTATTTAGGGATCTTTAAGGTGCACCACTTCGTCCAGGGGGAATGCGCTGCAATGCACACACACGATAAATCATGTATACAATTCATAGACTTTGCAAATTAGCATATCTATCAAAGATTCTCTAATGAGAGGCTTGAGTGAACTCTCTAGACCAAGGAATTTTCCCCTGGATGGGCCTATCTTAGTTCACAGGATGTGTTCTAGGGAAGACCTTGGTTTCTCAGGATAGCGTGGGGCTTTCTGGCTTCCAGGATGTTTGGTCTCCTGGCCTAATGGAATATTAGGTCTATGCTAGGTTATCAAATTTAAGGAATTACAATATGCAGCTAAAAGCACTGGGGATACATGAAAGTTATATAAAAGGGTATATAAAAGGTATATTTAAAAAGGCAAAAAATCATCATGGCATCAACAGAACATTCATTTTTATCTCATCTCAGAAAGCTGAGGAGCAGGGACATGCTACAGGGCAGGCACAGCAAGAGGGGCATCCCCAACCAGACTTTTAACAGGAAAGCACATCCCTTCCTGCCAGCTCCTCCTGTCTGCTCTCCAGAGGCTGAGCTCACAGTTTGCACAACACAATTCATGGTAACACTCGGTGATCCTTGAGGTCTTTGGTTCCATGAGGACTCAGGCTGGGCACTGAGAGTGGGGCTATGCCCTGAACAAGTGTCACAAGTACAAAGGACAGTGCTTTCGTAGATCACCAAGTAACAGTTAATTCAGCTTTGTCAAAACCGTGAACCCAGTGTCAAATCTTCGTGTTAAGCTGTATCTGGGGTCAGAAAAATCAGGATGTGTTTTCTGCATCTCTCATCAGCAGGGATGCTGCTCTGGTTGAGTCAAATTTGTTTCAGCAGACTGGGACACCCCTCGCTCATCCCAGCACCCACCAAGCCCGGTGTAAGAAGGATCAAAGCTCTCAGAGTGGTGGTGGTCAGTCCCACCCGTGGGACGCGGCCTGATCTGACACAGATGGAACAAGTTTTAGATCGCATTTGCATCTTTCTTCCTTTTGCTTGTGACAGCAAAAGGACTTCCTGCTGTCAAAAAGAACTTCAAGTCATTTAAATCCACAGAAGAATTGAGGATTAAAAGACAGAAGCTGTCAGCCTGGTGTTTTAAGCTCATCCTGCCTCTCCCCTCCTGAGCCTCCTGTGCAGCGCCTGAAATGCCTCCAGTGATTATGTTTGTAAGCACGGAAGACACAGCAAAAAAAAATTGATTACATAGTGATAATAGGAATATGCTAGATGTTTAGGTGTCAAATGAAACATAATTCTGAAGAATATTTTTTGCCTTTAGAATAATACATCATCTTCCCAAACCGCCACAAGCTCCCCTGTTATTAATACTCTTCTGAACGACTACAATTGAAATGATAATGCGTTCCTAAATTAATATTGCATCTTCCCATTTCAGTATCTGATGAGCTGTATCAAAACTTCATTAAATCACTCCCTGTTTTGCCAGCTCCAGCTCATACTCAGGCCTGTGAAACACATCTGCCTCCACACCAGCCCGTGCTCCGAGCCACGCGCTGCAAATGCCAACGTGTGATCAACTGTGCTAATGGGACAAATAACAGAGCTAATGAGGTGGCTTCCAGGACGTGACAAAAACATTTTAGGCTGCTAAATAAATAACAGGCGCAAAATTAGGAGGTTTATCAACACATGACTTCATGATTAGCTGAGTTCTCTTTGGGAAGCTCCATGGTGCTCCCCCAACAATTTCATGTTAGTAGGAAAATGAAATTGTTCTTGTACCTTTGTGACTAGGGGTGTAATCTTCCCTTTCTTTTAGGGATACAGTACCCTTAAAAACACTTCCACTATTCCAATGCACTTATTTTTACACTGACTTCCACTATCCCAGTCACTCCACCCTGCCCCATCACAGACAGAGCCATTCCCAGATCCCATCCAGCCGTCCTGCTCAAGGCTGCTGCCATCCCAGGCCTCCTGCCACCTCTCCCCGGGGAAGAAGCCAACTCTGACACCCCAAAACCAGCACCAGGACAGCCTCCCCCACAGTAGCGAGTTCTGCAGCCTCTCAGAATCAGCCAGGTTGGAAAAGATCTCCAAGATCTCCAAGATCCAACCTGTGACCAAACCCCACCTTGCCAACCAGACCAGAGCACTGAGTGCAGTGCCTCAGCTGTGCCCTAATGGCTCAGATCTGAGGTGCAAATGACAACTCAGCTGAGGGATCAAGTGAACATCCTTCAACAGGCAAACCATTAGATCAGGGTGAATTAATTAGAGAGCGATTTCAATACTTGTAAAAAACTTCAAACCCCAGCACTGCCTCAGCCAGGCTTTGCTCTCCCCTTGTTTTTGTTTGTTGTTAGAAGTGACTGCAATTAAGCTCTGTGTGCCAAGCCAGGACAATACCTGGATCTTAAATTAAATCAGCTCCTGCCAAGAGATGCAGCTAATTCATTTAAATTCTCATTTCAAGGAAGACATTTCATTTCAAGTTTGAAATATAATTACTTGGTCAGAGCCTAGGAGACCACACCATCTTCAAGTGAAGTGATTGCGATTTCCAACCTCCAGTTCAGGATTCTTGCCCCTGAGACAACAACGAGGCATCAGATGTAACCAAGAAAAGTCACTAATGTGGACATTTTTACTCTAACACTTCAAGGAAAGGCCTGCAGAGTACCCAAAGACTACAAATCCTTACCTTCTTCTTGCACATCTGGGCATTTGGAAACATTTCTTCATCCAAAGGGTTGTCCAGCCGTGGCACAGCTGCTCAAGGCAGTGGTGGAGTTCCTGTTCCTGGGGGGAATTGAAGGCCCTGTGGATGTGGCACTTGGGGACATGGGTCGGTGGTGGCCTTGGCAGTGCTGGGGAGCAGTTCGGCTCCATGGTCTTAGAGGGCTTTTCCAACCCTGTGATTCTGTCAGATTTTACACACCCTTTCAGAAGGAAAACTCAAGACTGATTTTTCTTTTAGAGACACTTCCCCCCCATCAGTGTTCCCCCTCTGCCCATGGCACACAGGGGAACGTGCAGCCTGGCTCATCAGGGCTCGAGGCCCCAGCAGCCCCAAGCAGAAAAAGCCATAAATCAATTTGTAGTAAGGACTGAAAATTGATTTTTCTAAAGTTGCTGTGTAGTGTAAGTTCAAGCGATGGGACTGAGGCTCTGCAAAAATAGATCGTCTGGTAATTTGCATTAATGAGGCTTAACAGTGTTTGTCAGAGGGTGGTTAAGAAGCTGCACCGGTGCCCCAGTGCCCACCTCCAGCAGCAGCACAGATGTGTTACTGGGGTGCCCGGAGGCAGCAGAGCACCCACACAGCACCCACGGCACCTCCAGCCTTTCGGGGGCAGCACAGTAATTCCAGGCTGGTGTAATTGTGCCTTCAAAATCCCACCCAAAGAGCCACAGCCACCAGTTTTCCATTCCAAATCCCTCCTCAGGAGACAAGGCCTTCAACTTCCCATTCAAAATCTCTCCCCAAGACCACGGCCACCACTTTCCCATGTAACAGTCCAAAGCTAAGCCCACCCCTTCAATAAACAGGCTGTGGCAACTTTTATAGGTTGCTGGGGAATGCTGGGCTGAATGTTTCCTTTTTGACAGTTTTGTTTTTGCTCAGGTTCTCAGGGCTGGCAACGAGCACAGCTTTTTATTTTCTTGGGTGGAATTGTGCTGCTTAAAGCTGAAACACCAGAACTTGCCTTCAAAAGAAATGAGACATTTCACTTGCCCCTTATTAAGCTGTTAGGTCGTTGAACTGATTTTCCCTTTTTAAAATTGAAAGGACAAAAAGAAGAATTATTAAAATACATGAAACCATCGAGTGAAATGCACAATGAGGAAACCTTCAGCAATGTGTGGCTGCAGCAATGTTACATAAAGAGGTTTAATGGGCTCTGTGGGAACAACATCAGAACGTCAGCAATTCCACTGTAGTGCATTTCAGCTCAGTTGCTCATTAAATGGGTTACTCTGGGACTTTAACTTATTTTGGAAGTTGTTATGAATTGCAGCTCTACATTCTCTGGGCTTTTTTCTCTCCATTTCGTACACAGTCCGTGACTCCAGGGTCAGGGATTGTGGTGGGTGATGAGACCTATCAGTGCAGATACCAGGCAGTGTCAGAGCATCATCCCAAGAAGTTCCAGGATGGTTGGTCTTTAAGCATTTTTAAGTGTTGTTCACATTTTGGCTCAAGCACCCCAGAGAGCTCCAACATTTCCTACCCTGAGCAATCTAATGTTTAGCAATTGATACCAGTTCAGTAACCACTGGATGCTCTGGAGAGTAGAGCTAAACAACTTGGAAAACAACTTGGAATCAACTGTATATTAAGATCTATAAGCAGATCATATCTGTATAACAGATATTAAGCAGAACTGTGTTTTTTTTAAACATTAATTTTTAAATGGCACTGAAACTAAAAGGAAAAACACAGTACTATCAAAATATACACATTTCTAAAATGAAAAATCAAAAATGCCAAAACTACTCGTTAAAAATAATTTTTCAAACAAAACAAAACAGTTTGACCTTTTAGGCATTCCCCACTTTTGAGGTCAACTTTTAGCCAAATTCAACTTGGTTTTGTTTTTGCCTGGAAAGCTAGCCTGATATTAACTGAAGACAAAGTGTATTGCTCAGCTCTGAACAGAGATGAGAAGATCCATTTTCCTCTGCTCTCCTATGAATAACAGCGATTTTACTGCTTTGGAGCACATAACATCTGCTGAGATGACAAAGTTTTCACTTGGATAAAAATCTAAATTTAATCCTTGCCCCGAGCGTTTCCCTTCAGCTCCGTGGGTCACGTGTGGGGGAGGCAGAACCAGCAGCAGCCCCACGCACAGCTCCAGGCACCATCAGTGACCAGCCTGTCCTGGAGCACAGGTCAGACCTGCTGCAAGTGGATTCTGAGCACAAATATCCCCCACTCCAGGGCTGTTGGAAGCAGAGTCCAGGACAAGTGACAGAGGAGCGCCGGGCCAGGCAGTGCATGACCTCCCTGAGGTTCAGCTGCCAGCAGCCCCACCAAGGCTGTGATTTCAGGACATGTGGGTGGCAGTTTTCCCCCCAGGTATCCAGATTATAGTTTTACACATCCAGAATAATCTTCCCTGTAGTGGCTTATCACCATTTCCCAGAGCAGAGCAGAGAAGGAGAGAGACACAGCAGGCAGGAAATGTGCAGCAAGACTGATTTATTTAATTATTTTACAGCTCCTTTATAGGATCATTTTCTCATGGTTTAATTGGTCGATTTCCTAACCACCCCTCTGGGTGATTGGTTCAACTGTATTCAAAGTATTTTTCTCTACTTGTACTAAAAACAATTTGCAGGTGTCCATAGTTTACAAAACTCTACTGGTATCTTTTCATGAGAGAGAGGAGTCTCTCACAGGATAGGAAAGAACCAAGAAAAGTTCTTGCAAGCAGCAATTCTGTGTCCACACTTCCCCAGCTGCACGGCGCCTGGTCGGGGCTGCCGGGGAAACCCAGCACAGTTCAGCTCTGCTCCCCCTTGTCCCAGGGCTGCTCCTCAGGTGCTCCCTCGCCTGCCTGCCCGGGTTTTAGGGCCAGGGGAGGAGCAGGGGACCTGCAGCAGGGGCTGCCTGCCCTCCTTACCCATCTTGTCACACGTCTGAGCCCCAGGAAAGATGCGTGGTGAGGTTCCACGCAGGGCCACGCCTGTGACACCAGAGCTGGGGAGTGGGCAGGAGCTCCAAACTGCGTTCATGAGCAGTAGAACTACAGGAGTCTTAAAAGATCACAAGAATGACAATACAATCCTGCTGACATGGAGTAAAACATTCTGAAAACATGGGCAGAGCTGGAGGGGCTCAGCCTGGAGAAAAGGAGGCTCAGGGGGGACCTCCTCACTCTCCACAGCTCCCTGACAGCCAGGGGGAAGGTGGGCTCTGCTCCCAGGAGACAAGGGACAGGACATGAGCAAATGGCTCAAGCTGCACCACTGGAAGTTCAGGTTGGATACTGGGGACAATTTCTTTACCAAAAGGATTGTCCAGCCCTGGCACAGGCTGCCCAGGGCAGTGGTGGAGTCCCCATCCCTTAAGGGATTTATGACTTGTGGATGTGGCACTTGGGGACGCGTGTTAGTGGTGGCCGTGGCAGTGCAGGGGGAATGATTGGACTCAATCTTGGATGGTTTTTCCAACCAACCAACCTTCTAACTCTGAGCTGCAGCTCCACATTGCAGAGAGGAGCAGCCTGCGCCAGAGCTGCTCCACTGAGCTTTCCTGGGCAGCCTGGTGGAAGGTGCTGCTCTAGCAGCCACAAGCAGTGGCCCAAAAGACAGGTCCCTGGAATCACAGCTCCAGCAAAGTCACTCTCTGAGCTGCAGAGCTCCCACCCAGGAGCACTGGCCAGGATTGCTGCACCAGGCAGCCGAGGCCTATGGAGCTGCACAGCCAGGCTTTGTTCAGTGATTCATTATTCTGAAGTGCTGAATAATTCAGCACACAGGATTAACGGCATATGCCACTGAAACATTCCATATGGAGCATGGCTCCCTCAGGAGCTGCTCTCTCCAAAGGCAGCAGCACATCTCCCCACGCACCCAGCCTGTGCTGTGGGCAGGGGCTCCTCGGCAGCATCACAGCCCAGATGCCACGGGCTCGCTGGGGTCCTCTGCCATCCCAGCGTGGAGCAACAGGGCAGGCTCCAGAAACACAGGGATGCAGAGGGATGGAGGGGAAGAAGTCTCCTCTCCCACCCCTCCTGCCCAAACCACCAGAGAGACGTGTTAGCCAGCAAAGCTCCAGCCTCACCACCCTGAAACACCCAGGGCAGCACACACAGCCTCACACAAGACACACTCAGACAAATTAGTCTCCTCGTGACTTGAGCTTTCCGCAGCCTTTTCGAGGAGGCGACTTTATTCTCTTCACTGTGTTCTGCAGACAGATTCCCGCCCACAAGCCAGAAAAGTTGTATGAGCAGAGGCAGCTCTGTCCACACTGTTCTCACAGCTGTCCAAAGGCAGCCACACATCAGCAACACACTCACGAACCACGGCCCAAAAATGTCTACGTGGGCAGCTCCTGTGAGAATCTGAACATTGCGTCAGCCCTTCCTTGTCCTGGAGGAGTTTTTGCCATCAGCGAAGAGAAAAAGGTTGTCTCCTGGAAGACAGAGGCTGAGAACAACACACAGCCCATGCTCCCAGGCACACCGAGCAGCCAGGGCTGCAGTGACCTATCAACAGACAGAACCAGTCCTGGCATCCTCCCGTATTTCAATCAATAACTGAACAGAAGGTGATACCCAATCCAGGAGATAAAAATCTCACCAAATTAAATTAACTTGTACAGTGTAATCAACATTCATTAAGCCAATTTAGTCAAGCAATGACCTCAGCAGCTTTCACTTAATCATATCCTTAAATGTCAAATCGACATGCAGATCTTGTGTAAGTCCTTTCCAATTACATCTTATTAAAAACTTTGAATAAATAAAAGTAGCTGGAGTTGTCTGTGTGCAGTGAGCATAAACACAGTTACACCCATGAGCTGTGAGTGCCACACCCCACCTGCACAGGGCAGCTACAGGCACCCATGTGCACAGCTCACAGACACACTGCAAGGCTCTTTTCTCCCTCTGGAATCACACAGAAGTGGTTGCAAGGATTCTCCACGACCTGCTGCTTAGTTGCCTCCATAACTTTTCCATTGTCACCCGCCTGCCAGCTCTCTCCAGTGACACTTGTCACTGTGGTTGATATTGCACCATCCTGTTTCCTTCTGCATTTGCTGCCACACCACCTGTGAATCTCACCCACAGGGCTGTGAAAACTCCTCATAAAAATAGAATTTCTAAGTGCGTTATTTTCTGTGTAAGAAACATGGTTTTCAGCTGCATGAAGCCCAGTGCAGCTGGGGATCCTCATCAGGTTCCCTCTGCACAGAGCAATTCCACACTGAAGCTCTGCCGTGCCCACGCTCCAGCCAGTGCCACAGCACAGCCACCCTCCTGCAAGGCACATGTCAGCACAGAGAGCACAAACCCGCCACTTTATTCCTCCTGACCCTTTATTTCAGGTGACTGCAGGGCTGAGCAGCCTGACAGGTGAGCACTGGCGCTGTCTCAGTGGAATCACACCAGAGATCAGCAGCACCGCAGCTGAGATGGGCTTGGCCTGACCCCGGCTGTTGGACACTGAACCCTGTGACCCCCATCTGCAACACACCAGGAGAAACCCAGCAGAGGGCACAAGGGCCCCGGAAGGCAAAGAGAGAGAGAAAATTCGTAATAAAAAAGAAAAATTTTAATAACAGCAAGGGAGAGAAGAAAACCAAAACAGTGGAATCCATAAAGCCCAGTGATTTTTAGGAAGAGGAGCAGAAATTCACCGATGTCACTAGCCCTTTGCACTCTCTGCTGGGTCTGTGGCTGCCCCAGAGTGCCAGTCCTTGTGCCAAGTGTACGTGGCTGTCCCCACAGAAGCAGCAGGACAGGGCTGGCAGTGGGGACACACCTGCACACGGGCCAGTGCAGTGCCAGGACACCCACAGCAGCACCAGGGCAAGGTCACACCTGCTCCCTGCACCACAGCTCACAGCTCTGGCACACCTGGCACACCTGGCACCTCTCCTGCCTCCGCACAGGCTGGCTCCCGGGAAGCAGGGGCAGGGCTGTGGAAGCGCTGGGCATCCAGAATGAATTGCACTACCCGTGCCAAGCAGCCTCAGCAGATGTTCCTGGTGTCAGCAGGATGCTCCAGACCCCCATTTCTATTCCTGGAATGAACACTGGGAACAAATCCTTGCGGTTTCACCTTCTTACAACCTCACACATCTTCAAGAATGAATTCCCTGGCCTTGCCACTGCAGAAGAGTATCGGTAATGTTATGGCTAATTTTATTTGTGGAGCACTCCCTCAAACACAGCAAGCAGATGAAAAAGCCAAACGAGGGTAGTGGGTCAGCAGGCGAGCTGTGCTCTGTACCAGAAATCTCTGTGCTTAATTTATCAGATTTCTCATAAAAATCTCCCTCACGTGGGGAGTAAATCTGCTTTAATGTATCACACCTATTGCTAAATCACAGAACTGAAAATCTCATTTCATGGGCCCCAGGTTTACCCGATTACAATTCCACTGTGGAGAGTTTCTTAAAGCAATACAAGCTGATAATGAAATACTTGCGGATAGAGCAGCATTGCTGCACCTGCCCCTGGCCGTGGCCATGGCAAGGGGACAGCCCCATGGGCCTGCCTGGCTGGCACTGCAGAGCCCACGGCAGGGCCACGTGGGCAGACACAGCCTTCCTGCAGCTCAGGAGATTTCCACTGGCGTGCTTCTCTAAAGGGAAAAGCATTTCCTTCCACAGTAGCTCTGAATTTATGATCAAGTCGAGATGTCAAGATTGCTGAGACACCCTTTTAAGGCAGCTGTAAATTGTTTAGACAATAAGAAATGACAGCTTCTGCTCAAGTTTACAGGGGAAATCCAGGCTGGAGTGCAGATTTATGACTTTGCAGGTAGCAGACCACTGAATGCACATTCTTCACGGGGAAGTGAGCATCCCCAAAGCTATACATTTGGTTATTCTTTGTACTCACACTTCAATTTGCCTAAAAGCAGGCATTTAGGTCTCTTCTGTGTTGCTCTTGCTTCAGGGCTGCTCAGAGGTACTGATGGCCAAGCGACTGCTGGAGAGGGACCCGGCACATCCACGGAATTCACGGAATTCAGGGAATTCAGCTCCTCCCTCATACTCACCTCTCTGCACCCACTTGCTCCCAGTGCTCCCCTGCACTGCACGAGGCCTGTGCAGTGAGAGGCCCTGCACCCCTGGGCACTGGCACAAACGGAGAGGTTCTCCTGCCCAGGAGCTCCCCGGGGCCCTGGATGAGAGCCCTGAATCCTCTCTGTGGGACCAAACTGGGGCTCGGGTGTATTTTACAGTGTGTGGGCGTTGCCTGGAGCAGGGAAGCTTCACCCACTTGGAAATACAGGATCCGACCTTCCAAAGGTAAACGCACCCAAACTGAGCTGAAAGTGGAGCAAACACAGTCACAGGATAGTGGGGGTTGGAAGGGACCCCTGGAGATCATCCAATCCAATCCCCTGCCAAGACACAATCACAGGAACCTGAAGCAGGTGACAGGGACGCGTCCAGGTGGGGTTGGAATGTCTCTGGAAAGGGAGACTCCACGCCCTCCCTGGGCACCTGTTCCAGTGCTCAGCCACCCTCCAGGGAAAGAAGTTCTTCCTCACGTTGAGGTGAAATGTTGTGTTTTAGTTTATGGCCATTGCTCCTCATCCTGTCACCACTGAAAAGAGTCTGGCGCCATCCTCTTGGCACCCCTTGGAGATATTTGTATGGACTGATGAGATTCCCTCTCTCCAGCATCAGCTCAGCATTTCTGAAAACACAACCCTGAGTGCACTTTCTGAAATCCAACTGGGTTGTCTGAAAACCTCCCTGTGGAATGTTGCTCAGAGCCCAAATTTTCAATTTCTACTCACACACAAAACCTGAAGATTCTGGCTTACCTGTACCCAAACTCACTTTATTTAGAGCCAGGCAACCAAAACAGAATCAAATTTATCAACCAGATCTCATCATGTGGAAAGCAGAGTGATGAAGCCTCAATTGCAATCGACTGAATTTTGAACTAAGCAATCAACTGATTAATTACTTGACTTTTGTCTAATAAAGCAAAATGTAAATGACACTGGCACAAGAGTTACATTCCATCACTGTAGCTCCTCCTTTCCTTTGCTGCATGATATGGGAATTCACTGGAATTACAGATGACTAAAGAGGTGTGTGAGTCTGTCAGAAAATGCCCAGTTATCCCAGACTGCCATTAGTTTTTCTTGCCATGCAACGTGTTGCAAAAGGGGGGAGAGATGTTTATGTATACAGGCAAGTATTCTGCATTCCTACACAATAAATAGCAAGTGCCAGGTTATTCTGTCAGTTCTGGCATCCTCTATCAACAGTTAAGTAGATACAATCCATTGTACCTTTCAGATTGATTTCACACTGATGAATGTGAGATTGTCAGGTTGATCAGCCCTCCCAAATACATTAATCCACTCTGAGGTCATCCTGAGCTCATTTAAAATAGTCTTTTTCTGTCCTGTGATACTTCTGATAAATGGCCAGTGGAAGACAGAGTCTCCTCTGCAGGATGTCAGGGCCAAACATGAAGGCTGTCAAAAAATCAGCATTAAAACCTGCTCAGTGTGCTGTTTTCCAAAAATCCTTTAAATGGCACAGTGTGTTTGCTGACATTAATCACGGGTGACATTCTAGGGAGGGCCGAGTGTGCATGTCAAGAGAAACTTCTCCAGATCCCAAAGACATGAATCACCTGGAAAGCTACTGTGTTTTTATCTCCAGCTGCTAAAACCCATCACTTCTGTGCCTTTTACTGCCTCACAGCCCTTCAATCCTTCACTTCCCCGCAGTCACCTGGGAGAGTGAGCACCACTTCCAAGGGCCCAGTAATGCCCACTGCCAGGAAATGCCCCAGGAGCTGCCCCTGCCGTGGCCAGCAGCTACAGCCAGAGGGGAAACACATCACAACACTCCCATAGGAAAAAGGAGTTCTAATTTTAGAAATCAGAAAAATAAATGGCTGCAGGCCTCTATAATCTCCACATCAGCACAACAAGATGCTTAGTCAATAAAATAGTTCAGCTAAGTGATCTCAGCATGTAATTCCATACGGATTTTTTTTCAGGGGGAAATGCTATCATTTTCCATTTCAGTTTAATGAATCATGTGAATTATAGTAACATTACAAATGGTTCTCTCTGCAGCCTATTAGTTTGTTTCTGTATGGTTCTAATGGAAGACATGCTTCATTTCCATCCTAGCTTGCCCTCCAGCCATTACGAATAAATTGTATTATCATAAGCAGTTACCTTTTTAAATGATCTTATCAAAAGAAAGTCTTTTGCATTGTTGAGGAGTGTTTATTACCATTTCTGGCAAAGTGCTGCTGGCATTTCACTCTTTTTATAAATATAAATAATTGTAGCAAAGAGACCAAGGGGCTGGAACTGCCTGGGCACCCTCCAGGCACGGGGATGAACAGCTCCAGAGCACCGGTGCTCCCATCAGCAACAAATTGAATCCTTCACAGGTTCACGGAGTTTAAGGCCGTGGAGACAGTTCAATTATTTACTCCAAACTCCTGCACTCCACAGGCTGCTGCAGTTCACCCAGCTGCCCTTCCCCTGAAAGCGTCCCGGGTGCCTTTGGCCCCAGCACAGCCGGGGTGCAGCCGGGGGCAGCCCAGTCTAGAAAACATGGCCTGCACCCAGACACCCCCGGGGACGTGGGGCTGAGCCCTTGCAGGTGGTGCTCACCCCAGCAAGGGATCACCCTGGTTGTTTTCCAGGCTCTTTTCCTGACACAGCTCTGAAGCACCACAAGTTTTTCTATTTTTACTGACTCCTGTCGCAGTTTCACAGGAGGACAGACATTTTGACTATAAATAACTACACAGCCATACATATCCATGCAGGAAAGAATAACTACCCTCACAGGGAAGAATTTCAAGCAAATCCCTGTCCAACTTCCTTAAAGAGCCCCCAGTGTCAGGCACCTGTGCTCCCCAGGCATGACAACCCCATGCTTCACTTGGTTCATCAGTGGAAAGCTTTTGCAGAAGATTAATTAAACCTCCATTCTTTGCTATTTAACACCATTTCTTCTAGCCCAGTCTAGAAAACATGAGAGAATTTCATCCTCCATAGTTCGAGCAGTTTTTTGAGTTTGCTTATGGTTTTTTTCCCACATTTGAAGAACAGTATTCCAGTCAATCTTTTCTAGACTGAGTGATAGTGATTTCCTTGACCTTTATATATAAATCAGCATTATGTCCCTCAGTAGGAAGGGGGTCAAAAGGCATCAGATACCTTAGTAACTTCTAATGTAAGCTAAATCTAAAAAGGCAAAATAAAATCCATGAGCTTTCTGAAACCCACCAGGACACTTGACTGGAGAATGCCAGAAAAACACCAGAATCTTGGTGTTTTTCAATGCAGCACCTTTGATTTTAATAACCCATATCAGCAGAAGTCTGTAGCTCAAATCCAGCCTAAACACTGCTCTGAATCAGAAAATAATGATCTGGGCAAGAATGCCAACAACAGAAGAATCACTTCTAGGTGACAATGACTGCCTTGATGGAGTGTTCCACTTCAAGGCACTTCATTTTGCCCTCTACTCTCCAGGTCACTAACTGCAGGAAGCCTCCATCTATTCAGCATCCTGTACCAAAAGTTTGTCATATGAATAAATGATACATATTCATAGTCCAGCTGCTACTTGGATGGTCAGAGCCCAACTAGGTGAGCAGCGCTGGCAAAACCACCAGGTAGCTCAGTCACCGTGCTTCTCAGTAATAAAAATGCAAATAAAATAGAAAATAAGAATTCTTGCTACTACCATGAAAAATTAAAGTGCTGTCAATTTAATGCAGTTTTGCTTTTTCAGTAAAATAGCATCTGCTCTCCCACACTGAACAGTAATAACACCCTGCAAGGCACAAGGTCTAAAGCTTCTAATGACACGTTACAAGCCCACTTTGGCTGTGCCCACCTTGGGAATGACATTCTTTTATAAAAAGCGAAAGAAAAGAAATCCATCTGGGAAAGAAATACATTAATTACAGAGCTCTCTCTTATAGCTCTGACACTGGATAGGGATGGCAGAATTTACGGTGTTATTTCTCTCCAAGGTGCAGAAAATCACAGAATCATTAAGGTTGGAAAAGCCCTCCAAGAGCATCAAGCCCAACCTGTGCCTGATCCCCAGCTCAGAGCACCAAGTGCCACGTCCAGGGCTTCTTTGGGCACCAGGGGATGGGGATCCAAACCTCCCTGGGCAGCTTCTTCCAAGGCCTGACCACCCCTTCCATGGGGAAATTCCTGCTGATGTCCACCCTGCCCCTCCCCTGGCCCAGCCTGAGGCCGTTCCCTCTCCTCCTGTCCCTGTTCCCTGCCAGCAGAGCCCGACCCCCCCCGAGCCCCCTCCTGTCAGGGACTTGTGCAGAGCCACCAGGGCCCCCCTGAGCCTCCTTTTCTCCAGGCTGAGCCCTTTCCCAGCTCCCTCAGCCTCTCCCCACGGGACAGGCTTTTTGTATTGATGATGTATAAATGTGTCCCTGATCAGACACAACAGAGGACACTAACTGTAATTATTTGCAACTTAAAAGGTTTAACAATTGTGTCAACTTGAAGTTGTCAGAGGGTGGGAACAGACACTGGGGTGCTGCAAATTAAACCATGCTGGCAACCACTTAAAAGTGCTCCTAAAAGGTTTGGCTGTAGGAGCTTATTAACTGACAGGAGAAGTCCTGCCATGGGGAAAGGAGCTTCCTTTTATGAGCTACAGAAAATAAATTAGATTCTTTTTTTCCCTCTACTCTATGTAGGTAGAAAAAGCTCTTTGATACCCAGAAACGTGAAACAATAAATTGTTACAAAACCCAGATAATAACTTAATTTCAGAAAATGGAACCTGTTCTGTTATTTCAAGTTTCTGGCTCTCATCAGCAAGGTGAGGTCAAATACACACGTATATATGTGTATATATGCACAAGTAGTATATATAGATATATATATATACTGAGATATATATGGATATATGGTGCCAGGACACAGGGAGTGGCTTCCCACTGCCAGAGGGCATGGTTAGAGGGGATTTGAGGAACAGGTTGTTCCCTGGGAGGGTGGGGAGGCCCTGGCACAGGGTGCCCAGAGCAGCTGTGACTACTCTGGATCCCTGGCAGTGCCCAAGGCCAGG
>VYXC01009944.1:391575-425146 GCA_013397175.1 Platysteira castanea
CCACCCTGGCAGCGCTGGGTGTTCCACAAGCACATCCCTGCTCCACCCTGGCAGCGCTGGGTGTGCCACAAGCACATCCCTGCTCCACCCTGGCGGGGAACGCTGCTGGAGCAGCGGCTGCAGGGCTGCTCCCCACTGCTGCTCACACTGCCAGGGGGCAGATTGGTGCTCGGAACAAAGCACCGAGGAGAGGTGATGCGGGTTTTCTGTCAGTGAAGAGGACTCCGCTGCACCAGGAATTCCAGCTCTCCTGGGTGCACTCTGCAGGAGACACCCCGGTAACCAGCCCTTGGAGGAGCAGCCAAATTATGGTCATTTCAAAAACCAAACTGTCCTAAGAAAAGATAATCGTGTTCCTGATGCTCTTGCAGGACTCCAGCCTGCAGCTGTTTTACCTGACTCTTGTGAGATCTGGACTCAGAGCACGTCTGGGGGTGAAAAGAAGCAGAGGAATGTTCATCTGGTTCCCACTCTCAGACAGGTATTCCTGAAAACTCCAGCCTAATCTTTACATTATTTGCTTTATGAAATACTCTGAAAGAAATCAAGTTTGGAAGGACTGCTATCAAATGTACATATTAGCAGTTTTCACTGTGACCTATTTCTCAGGCATTCTCATGTCAGAGTATTTATAGCAGTTCTGTAGAAAGGACTGAAATTAGAAAAACTCCCTGAATAGAGCAGCAGGCACATTGTGGTTCGTTTTATTATTTAAATGTGTTCCTTTCATTCCAAACAGCAAAATTAAATAAGGAGGGAAAAGAAATATTCTAGCAGTCGGAACATTTGGAGTGACTTGCATTCCTATCAATGTCCACATCTCTATATTCATGCACAGAGGCGGCAGCAATGCAGCAATTCTATCTGGCAAACCGAGTTAACTCTCATCCATAAAATGTGCCATTTAAATTCCAGAAGGGCTAATGAACAGCACAGGAGAAGAGACCACAAGAAAAAAACCACAATAAGCAGTTGGAAACAGCTTTCAATGACTACAGTGTACTTCTCTTCCCAACCCTGCTCTGTGGGTTTTCGTTTGCGGAAGGTGTGGACACCTGCCAGTTTGCTGGAGCAGGTAAGTCAGTGGAACCCATCAGCCATCTGTTCTCATCCCACACACAGCCCAAAAAGCATCATAAATATGCAAAGGAGCACAGACCCCCCGAGGGAGCGGCTGGATAACAATAGCTTTAATTTTTCATTTGTTTATTTGATTTGCTGTAATGAAGGAGCTACTGGAGCAACATCTGAAGCAAGTGAAATGCAACAAATGGAACTTTAGAGCAAAATACATCTCTTAGAAGCAAATCTGCACCGTTTGGTTTGGTACCGGTTTGGGTTGTTTGAGTTCACATTCTTTGCTCAGTCATCAGCACCCCTGGGTCACGGACAGGGCTCTGGCTTTCAGTATGAACTCCTCGCTTTGAGGGACCCAGTTAATCTGTAAGGAGACGTTTCCACGGCTCTGTCGCTCACCATCAAAACCTCTGATCCAATGCTGGGAGCACGCCGGAGGAGCCGCTGCCCCGACCCGACCGAGGGATGTATCGCCTTTTGCTACCAAAGATGTTGGCAGCACTTCCCCCAGATCTTTGCAATTCAATGGCATCAAAACGCATAATTACAGCTGGAGGGCAGGGATGGATGGATTGATGCAAAATCACTTGAAAAAACCATCATAATTATAAATGACAGGAGGTCCAGGGTAGACAGCACTGCCATGGAGAAGAGAAAGAACCACAGAAAAGGGCCTTCAGAACAACTCCAAAAACTGCATTTTTTCATAGAAACAAGGGACAGAAAAGAGCCCCTGGACCCCCCACCCACCTCCAGGAGCTCCTCACTGTTACAACCAACCAGCAAGCATTTACTACAGATATTTGCCCAGAAATGACCCTCAAGGTGAACTTCTTGGATAATTGCTGCAGGACACTGAAGCTGATGGGACTTGTATTTTAATGTTGCCTGTATTTTGGTTTGGGAAGCTGCCTTTGAGGAACAGAGCAGCGACAGGATCCCCCTGGTGGGAGGGGGCTCGGAGCAGTAAGACAAAAACTCGCTCTGAGCTCCACCTACTCCCAACACCCCCAATGATTCCAAGGGAGCTTTAATGCATCTTACTTCAAGCAGCAATTCTGAAGAGGAAATAGCAATCTTCATTAAGGATTAGGCAAACAATTAACTTATTATGTTCAATCTTTTTAGTGTGTGTCTGGGTACACAGGAACAAAAACAAACACAGCTTAAGCACACTAAAAGGGGGAAACCTATGTTGGTTTCCTTGTTCCAAATGAGCTCTTAGTTTTGCCTTTGTCTCCAGCTTAAATCTCTGAAATCAACTCCGCTGAAGCGGGCTGGTTAACTGGGAAATTACAGAAGACACAAGTCCTCCCAGTGAGTTTAAAGGGGCCAGGATTTAGTCCTGCGTCAGAATCCTTTGGTCTACACATGCTCAGAGTAGCCACCACCCTCACCTTGAGGCCAGAAGGGCCTGACCAGGCTGTGACCGCTGTTTCAATTGTGCTTAGGTTATTAATGTGTTTATCTATTCATGCATCTGGTTTCCAAGGAGCAAGTACCACACTGGTTATGAGGCACCAACTTGAGCATAAAACACAGGAGCTGCCCTCAAGCACCCTCCTCCTCCTCATTCCTTGCTTCTCTGTGTAAAAAAAGGCACTAAAGCAGCAGCAGCAGCAGCAAATGCCTGATGTTTTCAAGAAAACTTTGTCACATTCTAAGAGTCTGCTCTAAGCTTTTTTTGTCTGTTTTATTTTATGGCACTTTTAATGAGAGGTTTCAACAACCCCATCATTAAATGAAAAGGAAAGGAATAGGAAAAAGAAAAAGAATAATTAAATTTTTTAAGATTCTTTCTGAAGGAAAATGGTACTATATCATTTTAAATGTTTGAAATCCAGCTGACTCCAGCATTTCTGCTGATGACTTCAGCAACTCACAGAGCAATTTAAAGAAATTAAGGTAGCTGGAAAATACAGTCTATAGTAAAACTACATAGATTATCCTATTTCAGGGGAGAAATGGCACAACAGATGTTCTTAACTTCTGAGGATCTTCCATAAGTCACACATTTGTGTAGAGTTTGACACCAATCCCCACCACTGTGGGTGCCACAGGACAGAGGCAGCAACACCTGGGACTTGTTCACCCGTGGAAACCAGGCACAGAGAGGGGGCAGGAGCCTCACTGCAGCACATGCATCCAAGGAGGGCGCAGCTCACACCGAGAAGTGCAGCTGCTGCAAACACCAAAGCCCCAAAGCACTTTGTTCTTACCTCGCTGCCCACGGAACCGCTCCCCTCCGCATGTGCTGCTCCTTCAGCCCGGGCAGCCCCGAGCCAGGGCAGAGAGGGGATTCCCTCGGTCACGGGGAATGCACACTGCCCGGGGGTCCTGCAGTCTGCCTGTCCATCCCGGAGAGCACGGGAGGCACCAAACCCACGGCAACTCAAGCCGTGGATCCCTGCCTCTTACTCCAAGTCACTGAGTAGGGGCTGCACCAGGGACCCCAGAACGACCAGTGCACAGCTCCAGAGCTTATCCTGTCAGAGTTTTCTCCAGGCACTGCCAGTGCCATCCCGGTCCTTCGTGACTTTTTCAAATTCCCAGTGTGAAGCCACCCTAGGCTGGAGAGGAGCCCTGGGACCAAGAAAATGATGCACCAGACCTGTTTTAGCAACTAACACCAGTGGGTGTGGTTTGCCAAACAAAACTGGCACTGTAAACTGTGAACTTTTGCAAAGTGCTGAAGTACATCACTGCCCAAGGAATGCTCCCCATCCTAAGTTTACCCCTCCATTCTTGAAGGATTTTCTGCAGAAAGATGTCTGAAAAGTTGTCCAAGGTAAGAGTAAATTATGAATGCAATACCTTACCAAGGAGGGTGAGAAAAACTTATGGTTTTATCCCAAAGGGGATTCTGGGAAGAGACCTCAGGGCTGAAGGGATCCAGGCACTCCAGAGTGAGCATTTAGGTTATTTATCTCTCACTGAATATCCCAGCACTGCTGCTTTCCAAGAAGGACCAGGCCTAGTAAGAACTTGTGGGATATTGGGCCAGGTGCACGGCTGTGGATAGGCTGAGCTCACCCAAGCTGCTGCTGCTCCCCGAGCACTTTGCCCAATTCTCCCCATTACAACTGAGATTTGTTACCTGTAAGTATTGCTAATGCAGCCTTTGAACTCACTGTGGAAGGTGTAAGGAAGCTCACAGGACCCAAATCACATGGAAGCTACAGGTAGGATGGAGTGGGATGGTGGGGTTGTATCTGTTTGGGTTTCTCCCACCTGGTTTGGTTTGAGGGTGCCCTGGTGCTGGCTGCCACGGGAGTCCTGCTCTGCTGCTGCTGCTGGGACTCTGCTGACATTTATTCCCATTGACCCTGCAGAAATGTTGTGCAAAGTTCTGGCAAACTTTAACGCATAGCACTTGTCCTTTTTTTTCTGTCTGAGCTTTTAAGGCACTCATCCACACCTTTTTTTTTTATGATTCTGAGGCCAATAAAGTAGAAATATTGCCAGTTGCTGGTGATGGAAACGGAGATCCTCACAGAACCACAAGGCTCCCAGGTGTTTTGAGCAAACACGAAACCCAAGTGAAGGGTCAGATGACAAAGATGAGTGTTGGCACCCGGGCAGCCCTGGTTTCACCTGCCAGGAGAGAGGGGAGGGGCAAGAGGGGCAGCTTGCTTAGAGGAGATTAAGCAATTAAGTTGTGCTGGGCTGAAGCTATGAGAGCTGAAGCAAGGTGCTCAGCCTTGATGCTTTTTGGGCTCTGATGCTTTTAAGTCAGGGAAGAAGTCTGGGCTGGGAGAGAGAGGAGAGAGGAGCAGAGAGAAGGGAAAATAAAGGAAATGTGGAAGCTAATCCCAAGCACTGTGAAAAGGTCATGTGCTTCGATATGAGTAATTAATTTTCTTAGAGCAATGTTGAAAAGGTTAACCTGATTTATGGAATGCAATTTAATTTAAAATGTGTTGTGTACCTTGTTAAAAGGGTCCAATTATGGCTGCTAATTCTGTGGACTGACACAAGCGACGTGGTCTGATAATCCCCCGGTGCGAGGGGGAACACGTGTCAGTCAATAATGAGACGTGGCCTATCGAAATTTGAGGGGGAAGGAAAATTGGTAGAAATGCTGTGAGAACAACTGTTCTGTATGCCCGGGGCCCACAGTGTCCCCTTGCAATTTCCTGCTCCGTGGAGTGCTCGGTGATTCATTTTGGGTTTGTGTTCAGAGTGGTTTATCATGATGCTTTGAGGCAGGAGTAAAAATGCCAGATTTGTACAGGTCAGCCCATGCTGCTCCTTGACCTTCATTCTGTTAGTTCTTCTCACGAAAACCAAACTGAACACCGCCCTCCTTCCTTGATGACTTGGTGAAGCAAGAGGCTGACTGAACTGTCCCAGTGGTGCTTGGATGCAGAACTCAGTAATAATCTAAATATCACAGGCCGTGCGGATCCTCAGCAAGAAGGGCTTGTGGCTGAAATTTCCAGTCTGAAAACTTTTGTCCTAATCCAGTCCTTGCTCAGCTGCTCATCCTCCCTGGGCTCTGCGGTGCCCCCGTTCCTGCCAGTGCTGGGGGCTGTGTGCCCAGCATCCCCCAGGGACCCGCTGACGTGGCCGTGCTGCTCCGTTCCTCCACAGCAGGAACGGAGAAATGCTGAAGCCACTGCCTGCCCAGGCTGCAGTGAGATATTTCGTTTCATTTCCTCTGGCACATTTTCACTTTCTGTCGGTCTCCAAGGCCAGCAGCCAGAGTTACTCCCTGCATGTTTTGTAGCCACTCCTGCAGTGAGTAATTAATGGTGTGTGAGTGCAGTGACTAACAGCTGTGGGGGTATTCCTCAATGCCATATTCCCCCAAAGGTGTGTGCAATGCTCCCCCAGTGTTCCTTCCCACAACGAGCCCCTGCTCAGTTTGGTACACTGCAGATTAACAGAGGAACTACTGCAACCCAAAAACTCATTGACAGGGTAAATATTCCTATAAGGAGCAGAATAAATCAATTAAAGCAGCTCCAAGGTACCTCTCATTCCTAAACCAGGTTGGTAAAGGGCTGCCACAATTGTGTGGCTACAAAGAGTGGCTTGGGCAGTGGTAGCTCCAGCTGCATGGGACCAGGACCTGTGCTGTTGGGAGGGCTGTGCCTGGCCCCAGGTGAGCAGGAGGCAGGAGATCTGCTGCTGAAATGTGGTTGTGGTTGTTCCCCAAGAAGTCAGAAACACGCCCTGTGCTCAGTGTGGAGTTTGCCATCAGCACCGTGCCATGGGCAGTGTTTGCCATGGGCAGTGTTTGNCAGAACCACAAGGCTCCCAGGTGTTTTGAGCAAACACGAAACCCAAGTGAAGGGTCAGATGACAAAGATGAGTGTTGGCACCCGGGCAGCCCTGGTTTCACCTGCCAGGAGAGAGGGGAGGGGCAAGAGGGGCAGCTTGCTTAGAGGAGATTAAGCAATTAAGTTGTGCTGGGCTGAAGCTATGAGAGCTGAAGCAAGGTGCTCAGCCTTGATGCTTTTTGGGCTCTGATGCTTTTAAGTCAGGGAAGAAGTCTGGGCTGGGAGAGAGAGGAGAGAGGAGCAGAGAGAAGGGAAAATAAAGGAAATGTGGAAGCTAATCCCAAGCACTGTGAAAAGGTCATGTGCTTCGATATGAGTAATTAATTTTCTTAGAGCAATGTTGAAAAGGTTAACCTGATTTATGGAATGCAATTTAATTTAAAATGTGTTGTGTACCTTGTTAAAAGGGTCCAATTATGGCTGCTAATTCTGTGGACTGACACAAGCGACGTGGTCTGATAATCCCCCGGTGCGAGGGGGAACACGTGTCAGTCAATAATGAGACGTGGCCTATCGAAATTTGAGGGGGAAGGAAAATTGGTAGAAATGCTGTGAGAACAACTGTTCTGTATGCCCGGGGCCCACAGTGTCCCCTTGCAATTTCCTGCTCCGTGGAGTGCTCGGTGATTCATTTTGGGTTTGTGTTCAGAGTGGTTTATCATGATGCTTTGAGGCAGGAGTAAAAATGCCAGATCTGTACAGGTCAGCCCATGCTGCTCCTTGACCTTCATTCTGTTAGTTCTTCTCACGAAAACCAAACTGAACACCGCCCTCCTTCCTTGATGACTTGGTGAAGCAAGAGGCTGACTGAACTGTCCCAGTGGTGCTTGGATGCAGAACTCAGTAATAATCTAAATATCACAGGCCGTGCGGATCCTCAGCAAGAAGGGCTTGTGGCTGAAATTTCCAGTCTGAAAACTTTTGTCCTAATCCAGTCCTTGCTCAGCTGCTCATCCTCCCTGGGCTCTGCGGTGCCCCCGTTCCTGCCAGTGCTGGGGGCTGTGTGCCCAGCATCCCCCAGGGACCCGCTGACGTGGCCGTGCTGCTCCGTTCCTCCACAGCAGGAACGGAGAAATGCTGAAGCCACTGCCTGCCCAGGCTGCAGTGAGATATTTCGTTTCATTTCCTCTGGCACATTTTCACTTTCTGTCGGTCTCCAAGGCCAGCAGCCAGAGTTACTCCCTGCATGTTTTGTAGCCACTCCTGCAGTGAGTAATTAATGGTGTGTGAGTGCAGTGACTAACAGCTGTGGGGGTATTCCTCAATGCCATATTCCCCCAAAGGTGTGTGCAATGCTCCCCCAGTGTTCCTTCCCACAACGAGCCCCTGCTCAGTTTGGTACACTGCAGATTAACAGAGGAACTACTGCAACCCAAAAACTCATTGACAGGGTAAATATTCCTATAAGGAGCAGAATAAATCAATTAAAGCAGCTCCAAGGTACCTCTCATTCCTAAACCAGGTTGGTAAAGGGCTGCCACAATTGTGTGGCTACAAAGAGTGGCTTGGGCAGTGGTAGCTCCAGCTGCATGGGACCAGGACCTGTGCTGTTGGGAGGGCTGTGCCTGGCCCCAGGTGAGCAGGAGGCAGGAGATCTGCTGCTGAAATGTGGTTGTGGTTGTTCCCCAAGAAGTCAGAAACACGCCCTGTGCTCAGTGTGGAGTTTGCCATCAGCACCGTGCCATGGGCAGTGTTTGCCATGGGCAGTGTTTGCCATGGGCAGTGTTTGTTGTGGGCAGTGTTTGCCATAGGCAGTGTTTGCCATAGGCAGTGTTTGTTGTGGGCAGTGTTTGCCATGGGCAGTGTTTGCCGTGGGCAGTGTTTGTTGTGGGCAGTGTTTGCCATGGGCAGTGTTTGTTGTGGGCAGTGTTTGCTGTGGGCAGTGTATGCTGTGGGCAGTGTTTGCTGTGGGCAGTGTTTGCCATGGGCAGTGTTTGCCATGGGCAGTGTTTGCCACGGGCAGTGTTTGCCATCGGTGTTTCCACTGTCAAACACAGCGAGGTGTGTGCAGGTGGATGTCCAAGTTATTGTCAGAACTCAGCAATTGCTGCGTGACAGGCACTGTGTCTGCGTCCTTCCAGGACCTCTTGCGCATCATTTGTCTGCAGAGCTGGAGGAAAATCAGCTGAGCTGTACCTCAGAGGGGTTATTTGATGATGACCACAGCATTCAGCCCCTGCTCTAGGGGAAGGTGTCCCTGCCCATGGAAGGGGGTTTGGAACGAGACGAGCTTTAAGGTCCTTTCCAACCCAAACCACCCTGTGATTCTTATTCTTTTGGTGTTACTTCTGCTGAGAAAAACAACATGTGTTTTGGGCTTTCCTGCAAAACCTTATGGAAATGTACCTGGAGAAATGGAACAAGCTTCTCTTTAACACATTGAATGGGCAGAGGCAAGAGCACCTTGTAGTTACACTGATCTTGCAGATTCCTGTTGCTGTGACACTGAGTACTAAAACTTTTCTGACATTTTATTAAAAAGTCTTGTCTGAAAGGGCGAGGAGGGTGGAAGAACCTCCTGCCTGTCCTCTATAACCCCAACTATTCTCATGTTCCCTTCTGCAAACAAAGCTCTTCCCAACCTGTACCCAGAGCTGGTTTATATTGCCATCACCAAATTAGCTCAGGAAGCTGCATCTTGTGATAACTTCATTATGTTCTATTGACTTCTCAGGGAGCTGAAAGGAATATAATGGCAATTTCCCATAATGGATAACTGGCTGGGGGAACCAGGCCAGGGAAATGGCCATTCCCTCCTCTACCCTTATGCAGTCAAATCAGTGTCAGACATTTCATTTTCTGATGTGCATGTTGGCCTCTTATCAAGCTTTTTTCACCCAAAGAGGATTTTTCCTCAGAGGAACATGAGGATTAGCATCAGATGGGGAAAATGCAGTTAGTATTATCAGAATATTAAAGGGGCAATTGTAATTTCTCAGCTGCAAGGGACACTTAAAGCAAATTACCTCAATTAAGAGAATAAGAATCAGGGAACTGCTTTAAATTGAAGAAACATTCAGATAGGATGTGAGTGTCTGTTTGTCATCGGGGGCTTAATATTTACTTCTGTTGATGAGACTTTGTCATGCTCTATTACAATTCATAGACTAGTGTTCCCAAATTTTATGCACAAAAATGCTTTGATTTATAGGGTATAAGTCCCTTTTCTCTGTGAATTCCTTTAATATTGTCATAAATGTGGTCAGTGATGCTTATCTCGTGGTATTAATGTGCCTCATTTAATTATATTGTCTTGTTCAAAAAGTGCACTTAGTTTGAAGGAAACTACAAATTGTTAACTTTTGGTAAATGCCCATTTCTCACTCGAGAATTCTGCAGCCAGCAGTGGGGTGGGTGCTCGGGAAGGGCCCCGGGTTGGGTCAGTGGATGGACGTGCACAGAAGACTCGTGTCAGCAGTAACTCAGCTGCTTTCAGCCTCTGCTCCACGGGGGAGCCCCAGTTTCTGGTCTGGCCACCAGCTCTGTGCTTTCTTGCACATTCCCTGCTCCAAGGCTGCTCCTCGGCCCTCACTCCCCTGTTTTAGGTTCAGGAAGGTGTGATTCTCTATTGATTACTTGATCTGTGTAATTACAATCAAAACTACAGGGATTTCAAGCCTGATTGACTGCAAAATAGAAATCTATTGGCTTGGCTGGGCTTCTAATGGCCAGGATTAGGAGAGAACATGGTTTGGGGCTGCTCTTTCTCTGCAGGATTGGTTTGGGTAACTGGAGATTGACGAGGTTTGTGAAGGAAGGCACTGATCCCATCACAGCAGGCTGCGAGGGCTTATCTCCTTCATCCCTGCCTGTGGCTGTGCTTGTGGCATCCGGATTTGGTGACCCTTCTGCTGGAGCCTGCTGTGTACAGGAGTCAGGAACAGAGCCTGGGAGTAACTGCAGGGCAAGCAGAGGAGCTGCAGCAGGGAGAAATCTGGCTGAAAGCCCCTCTCCCAGATGCTCTTGGCATCCTCCCACCGGATGTCCCCTTGGCCAGCACGTGAGCTCTCAAAATAAGTCTAGGGCCTGGAGTTTTGTCTGTCCCCACCCTCAGAAAACGAACAAAGGAGCACCAGCAGGCAGGGAAAGGACCTTTTTCTTTTTTTAAAATAGGTTTTCATTTAAAAGATGCCAGAGCCAGCAGATTAGTGTCTTGACTATATAGGTTTCCTACAGATAAGGCGGAGAAATTGATTTCAATTACCAAAGTGGATAGACAGGCTGCTCTGCTCTCCCGAGGACTGTTAACCCTCGAGAGGCAAGAAGTGGAAACCAGGAGGGGTTTGGAACCTCAAGCCATTTCCTCAGGAGCAGCTGTGCCTCTCGGAGCATAAATCCTCACAAAGGGAGAGAGCTAAAGAAAGGAGGTTTATTTAAGGATGTACAATGATCCTTGTGATACTCTGGGATTTCAGCAAGCTTTCAGATCCTTCAGCGAGGCTCTGGAGGCCAAGGGTTAAAGTGGCTGCAGGGATTAAAGGATTCGGTGCCTTTCAAGCACTGGGTTCACCTTTTCCAAGAGCAGTCTGGCTGCTGGGAAGTTTTCCTGGGAGGTTCTAGGGCTGGGGTAGGGCAAGGCTGTGCAGTGCTGGAGCCCAGCTGGGCTGGGAGCAGAGTCCCAGGGTGCTGGTGGGTTCATGCCCCGCTGCTGGGCACCTCCAGCGCTCGGGGCACAGCCCCGGGTGACCTCTACCAGCAGCAGGGAATGGAGGGGATGGAGCTGCCAGGCTGTGGACAGAAGCAAAGGCAGGAGCTGGTGGGACTGGGCAGTGTGGAGGGACAGGAGCAGGAGCAGGCAGCTGGACATTTCCTTGGCACGTGTGGGGAGAGGGCTCCCGGTGCATCCTCAGACCTCTCCCATCTGCTGCTCCTGCAGTTACACACCCTGCAATTCCTGAGCTGCCTCTGTAATTGTGTCCGCAGGGTGCCTGCTTCCCTTCCCTCCTCAAATCCAATTTGCTGCTTTTTGCAGCTTCGCTGCTGCCTGATAATGGGCACCTTGCAATAGATTTTCCCGGTATTCACCTGCTGGGCCTCTTTTGTCCTACCGCGGGGAAGTTTGCCCCTGTGGGTCTCACAGTTGGCTTCTCAGCTGGGTTTCACACAGGCTTTTATTGCCAGCAGCATCTGCTCTCCCCTCCAATTACTCCAGCACATTTCTTTGATTCTTTGCTTTACTGGGTTCACCAGCAGCTTTTACCCTGGCTGAGCTCCCTGGCAGACTCTCCCTGCTGCCTCCAGGTGTTTGGGAGGTCTGGGTGTGGTCAGAAATCAGATGTTGCACATTGTCATGCCAGAACAGAAAGAATTCAGTGGTGTTGCATGGCAAGAACACCGGTGTGATAAGCATATTTAAGCAATCACAGGAGAACACAGCATATAAATAAGATTCTGTTTCAGGCCAAGGAATACATTTGTTGCTGGAAGCAGCTCAGGAGCTGCAGTTTTTATGTCCTTTCAAATACAATTACATATTTCAGAGAAACATCCCGTGGTTTGTACTTTGCATTAGTGTTAACGTGGACAGGGCTGTCCTCTCTGTACCCAGCATTCTCTTTCCTTCCCTTTCCCTTTTCCCAGAGTTGGGTGTGCTCCCAGCGTGGGGGATGCTCCTGTCATGCTGGTGTGGCACAGCCACATCCAGGTGTGGCCTCAGGCAGGCTCCCAGGGAGGCTGCAGCACAGCAAACAACATTTCTGCAGATGCCTGGGTAGTTTTTTTCCCCAAATGAAAAATGATTTCTGACATACTGGAAATGTGAATATACATCTAGATAGAGAAATGTTTAGTTTTTATCGTGTCTTAAGCTCCAAATGGATGTTTTCCATTCCCAGCAGTGTTTTCTGCAAGGAAAACCTAATCATTCCCTTCACAGCAGTTCAGTTATTTTCCATCTCACTCTGTGGACAGCTGCTGGATTTCAGATAAGGATCTCCTGCTTGAATGCTGAGGGAGGATGTGGCAAAGAATGTCAGTGGCAAATACCCTCATACCTGCCGAGCTTCCTCCTCTGCTCTTTGGTGGGGAACACGATGGAACCCCAGTGATATTGGAATGAACTTTCTGGAAGAGCCAGAGGTAAATTATACCGAGGTCGAGATGCTTTGAGAGGGCTAATTGGGTAAAACTGGGTTTCATTCACAACCCAGCATTTCCAAAGCACTTGCAGATTTTTTCCCCCTTTCCCCTTGGCTGCTGGCATCATTAATGCCAGGATTTAAGATGACAGAACTTTAATTGTACAGGACAAAGGCGTCTGGTTCCCTGCTTCACTGATCAATTCCAGTTCATAAATTGTAGCAGGAACAAAACTCTTTAGCAATGCTGACAATTAAGTAACATCCTGATAAACATCCCCTTTTGTTTTATTTAAATGAAAATGCCTTTATTTCCACAGAGTGGTATCTTGTAACAATAAGATTCACTGTCCCTGAAGCTTGGTTAATTAAACACAGTATTTGCAATCTACCAAAACAGGCTGTTTTATGCAAGCTGATAACAGGGTTTCCGTTTCATAATGTGAACAATTGGGTTATGCAAATGCCAGGATTTTAAGCCCCTGTGATCTGTTTTTGTTGCCTTATTATCTGTTTCTGTCTACAAACGCCAAATATAGACATCCCAATTAAAGCAGCTAAATGCCATTAAGTCCAACTAAAGATGTTTTTATCAGTTAAAAACTTCCCCAATTTAATTAAAAATAAGGTTTGAAATTGGCCTTTCTTAACCCAAACTCCACTCCCACACTTCCATCTGTTTGATTCTCCCCCTAATTCCAGGGTGAGTTTTGTTCCTTGGAGCCCTTCAGAGACCTGGTGGCAGGCAGTTGCTGAGCCGAGGTGGTGCTCACCTGTTGGCAGGTGCATTTACTCCTCCAGCAGGTCTGGTGGGCCTTGCTGGGTGGTTGGGTGAAGGACCAGGACCTGGATGTGAAATTAAACCTGCCCAGGTGATGTCACCCGTGGAAGCCCATCCTGCAGAGCTGCTCTGACACGTGTCACGTACCTGGTGTGTGAAGCCCATCCCACAGCCACAGGTGAGAAGCAGGAAGATAATATCACCGTGGAATAGAAGGGAATAAACAGAGCAGAGGCATCCTGGTACAGATTTTGGCTTCTGGTGGGCCCTCAGATGTTTGTGCTCAGCAAGACCCCCCAGCCCAGCTCGCTCTGAGTTTGCACATCCTCCAGCTCGCTGGGTGGGTTCACATGCCTGTGAGCTCAGCTGTACTGTGGACACCTTTTCGTGGGAGCCTTTTTGTTCCTTCATGGACCAACTGTTGCAAACAGAGCTCTTCCCCTCCCCTTGGGCCGTTTCTGCTGTGCAGCCCCACAGCAGGGCTGGAGGAGCCCCTTGCTCCCTGCCCTGGGACTCCTGAGCCCAGGAGACGAGAGAAGATGTCCCTCGCTTGGAGCCAGGGGTGTGCAAGGCTTTCTGTGATGACGCTGGGGGCAGCCTCTCAGCTTTCCCCGGAAGGATGTAACAGATCCCCCGGCGACGTTCAAAGCTTTGTGCTGCTTCCAAAGTGCAGCAATTTAACTTTATATCAGCCATGTTTGCAGCAGCTGTCAGTCACCATGACAACAATATTAACACTCGTGATGGCTTTGTTGTGAGCACCAGAGAATGTAATATTCTGGAGGGAAGAAGCAGCAATTGCTGGAGCACTTGCTCACAGCCCAAGCGACTCTATTGAACTGGGAGAGGTTCAAACTGTATTTTAAACATACAAGAAGAGACTTGCTTTTGGAGTATAAAATGACTTGAATTAACTTCAGTTTGACAAGAGGAAGCAAAGGGAATCTCTGAAATAAGTATGTGTGAGACTGGAAGATTAGAAAGACACATTCCAAAATCTCACAGAAGTGCAAACTCCCTCTTTTTTGAAGGCACTGCCTCTGGAATGGCAATTTACATTTCTTTAAACTTGGGGAGGGGGAAGGAGGGTGATCTAAAGGGGTTTTGCCAGCCTTGTGGTTCTTGTCTTAAACTTAAAACAACTATTCATGAAACAGTAAGGGTAGCTCTTAGTCTATATTTTCTCTAAGAATTAAAAGGGGGAAAGGTATCCTGGGTTTCAAACACAGGAGTTTGTCTCTTAATCCATTTCCTCTTTTTGGAGAAAAACAAATCATTCTCTCTCTCAATATTTAGTATCTTTACTGTTTCTAACCTCCCTCCCTCCCCTCCAGAGATACCCAGCATTAAGATAAGGCATTGATTGTCTACACTGGGAAATGCATTCTAGTTAATTAGTCCATTATTCCTTTTTTAACATGAGATTGATGACTTATTAAGCTATGGTTAATTACAGAGTTTATTACTTTGAAAATAAAGAAAACTCCACAACTTCAGCTGATTCTGCTCTTGGCTAATCTGGATTTCTGGCACTGCTGTGTCCTGGAGATCTGTGGCTTCCCTTTTGCACCCTGTTCATTGAAATGCAGTTTTGGGGTGTGCAGCTTCACACATCTGGGGTCTGGTGGAGATGTGCCAGTGACCTTGCAGCTGCTGCTTTTCCCTGCAGGTCCAGAGCTGGGATGCCCCAAAACGTTGCCGGAGTGTTTTAGAAGCCTCTGTGGCTCCAGGGCCCCAGTGAAGGCCAGAGCTGGAGCATCACCACGGGCCAGCAGCACTGGGGGGGCTCCACAGGGAGCCCCAGCCTGGTCCGTCGGACAAAGGAGAGAGCACCAAGCACCAGCTAAGTGAGGGAAGGAGTCTTGTATGTCCTCAGAACACACCCTACACCCAGCTCCCTGCTCCCAAAAATGTCCCCTGCCAGCAGAGTGTCGGGAGCACCCGGAGCTCTCTGACACCAGGGCAGAGATGAGCCATGGAGACGCGGGCAGTGCCCGCAGGCTCATCCAGCACACAAAAGCTGGAACTGCCAGTGGCAGAAATACCCTGAATTTTCTCTCGTTATCCAGCCAGACTAGCAGGGAGTGCAGGGCTGTGGTGCCCAAGGCTTCAGCAGCACCTGCTCTGATTTTGGGAGGAGCTACGAGACAAACCTGGCAGTACAGCAGCAATACACCCAGGGATGCTGCTGCTTCCTGCCGAGGGAGGACACAGCAACAGTTGTTGGCCGTGTTATGTGCTGCGTTTTCAGCTCCAAAATAGAAAGTTTTGAATCTAAAATTAATACCAAGCAGGCTGAAATGCAGAGAAGTGCAATGTGGATCTCATCACTCCGGGTTGTGGGGCCATGGCCGGCGTTACTGCTGCTGGGCTTTCTGCTCACACCACTCCTGCCATTGCTGTGATGTAGTGTCTGTGTGAGAGCAGCACCAGTTTAACAGAAAATTTAAAAATAATCAAACACCTGTAAGACAAAGTGTTGCATGGGAGAGTCTGCGGATGGGCTGTCAGAGGAGAGAGGCAGAGGCACAGGTCGGGAGCTGAGGGCCAGTTTCTCTGCCAGCACCATTTCTGGAGCAGTGGTGCTCCCTCCAGGCTGTGTGTTGGCTGAGACAAGGGACAGGCTGCAAAGCCATCACTTTCTGAGCAATGTGTGAAAGAAGGCAAGAGGACAAAACTGTAGTGAGCCCATATTTTCTCACTGTCATTCCTTCGGGGGGTGGAGGAGCTACCAAGGAGATGCTGCAGCCTCCAACTCTTTCCTTTGGATCCTCCACTGTTCCACTATCAGGACCACAATTAGCCATGAACCCCACTCCTGCCTTGTGAAAATGTCAGCTTCCCAACCTCCCTGAGAGAACATATTTTCAAGAAAAACACAGATGTTAAATCAATTCCTCCATCTTTCCACCCTCCCATTTTTTCAGGCTGCTAACATTGTCCTTTTGGGAATGCACTCATGAACCATGAACATCTGTCGGTTTGCTGCAAACATTCCCCAGCCTTTAGCTGAACAGGCTTCTCTCTCTCTTTACTCACTCCCAGCAGCCGGGCCGGTCACCCTGGGATCGTGTGAGATGAGGGGCAGGCAGGGGCTGACTGACATTTTGGCTTTAGACATGAAACGGGTGCTCGTGACTTGTTTTCCCCCTCCAGAGGCAGCAATTTAGAGAAAAAGAAGTGAAAGGCGTTGGAATAGGAGCAGAAACAGCTCCAATGGCAGCTCATGAGAGTGGATTAGAGGATGCAAAACTTATGGAAATGTCAGTAAGTGAGCAATGGGGTAAAAGTTTTGGGGTGTCCCCTGCCTGTGTCCTGCTCAGCACACAGGGGTTGTGGGCATTGCCACCACATGTCCCATGTCACAATGAGGTTCTGCCCCTGGCCTGTGCCACCACTAAAACAGGCACGGGTTTTGTGGTGCCAGCCCAGCTGAGTGGGCACCATGCTCCAGTAACCTCCTGGACAATTTGGAATGTCCCAGTCACCTTCAATCTTCATGCTTAAATAAACAGAATTTGAAATTTCCATCCCCAGGCTCTAAAACCACTTTAAATTTTCATCTTCTGGGTCCAGGAATCACCATTTTTAGACCACAGATCTTGGTGCATCCTTCAGACAGGCAGCAGGAGGAGCAGGGAGTGAGCTTCCACCAGCCCCTCCGGCTGGGAATTCAGAGGAGTGTGTTCAAGCAGGGGGTATCAGCTCTTGGTTTCCAGCTGTAAAACCAGAAGCCTCTGGGGGTTTCTGGATGTTTTCCAGCTGCCACCTGCTTTCCTCCATTGTGTATCCTTTGTCCCTGCTGAAAAATAACTCAGCTGTGTGGCCTTTCTTAGTTTTATGGAGAGTGTTGTTGTTGGTTTATTTTCTTATTTTCCAGAAACATTCACGTTCGAGGATAAAGTGCCATTCACGTAGGAAGATTTAGTCCCTCTTCATAAAGTTATATATTACAAGTGAAAGGGAAACAAGCATGGGCTGGCAGCAGAAAATTGAATTAGCTCAGCAGTACACTACACAAAATAAGACAAATTTTGTACAGAAATATAATTGAAGCTGCATTATTTATCCTCCCTTTTTCGGTTATTTGTCAAAGTGAGCTGCAAGTTGCAAATTCAAAGAGCTATTGATTCTAAGGTTGTTTTTAAAGTATTTTCTTCATTCAGATCCTTGGAAACAATTATGTCAAAGTGGTGCCAAACAGACAAACCCTTATTGGTGTTGGGTTCAGAGAGATAATGTTCCAGCTTCTCTCCATGGTATGTGGACGTTCAAGTGACTCTTTCTGGTAGAATCATAGAAACATAAATCATTAAGGTTAGAAAAGACTTCCAAGAGCGTCGAGTCCAACCTGTGCCTGAGCCCCACCTTGTCATCCAGCCCAAAGCACCGAGTGCCACCTCCAGGTGTTCCTCAGACACCTCCAGGAATGGGGACTCCAAGCAGCTCCAGGCAGCCCCTTCCCGTGCCTGACCACCCTTGCCACGGAAAAATTCTTCCTGATGTCCACCCTGAGCTCCCCTGGCCCAGCCTGAGGCCGTTCCCTCTCCTCCTGTCCCTGCTCCCTGGGAGCAGAGCCCGACCCCCCCGGCTGTCCCCTCCTGTCAGGGACTTGTGCAGAGCCACCAGGGCCCCCCTTAGCCTCCTTTTCTCCAGGATAAACTACAGAGATTTCTTTCTCTGGGAAGAAACGGGTGGAAGATGGGATCAGAGGGGTTTGTGTAGTTGTGTTGTTGAGCACAGCAGCAGCATCTGCAGGAAGAGCTCTGGCTGCCTGGGAATGTCACCTGGAGAGAGCATCTGCTCCTGCCACGGCACCAGCGCAGCCCCGGCAGAGCTCATCCCACAGTCACATTTTCACCACAGTGAAATCACACTTTTACATCCCTGTTAAACTTTCCTGCTGCATTGAGAGGGCAAATATATCATCAAATAACATCAGTCATTCTTTTCACAAATCCCCACTGAGGACAAGGACCAGGAAAGGTCACCCAGCTGTTTTCCCATCCAAGTCTGGATGGATGACATGGTGCTGGCACACGGTTCCTGCCTTGCCTGTGCTTGTGGCACAGGAGACTGGGGGACAGTTTGCGGAGGGGGTATTGCTTTTGTTTTGCAAAATAAACAGAAAACAGCCCTTGTGACTACAAAAGCAAAAAACAAAATGCATTAAAAAATCCATCCACAGCAGCATTTGAGCCATTCTCCATAGGCCCTAGGAGCCTCTTACTGTTTGAGTTAAGGCTCCTTATATAAAGTTTATGGGTCCCACCGGGGTGTTTTGAGTAGATTACATTCACACCAGCTCATGCAACGTGGGCGTGAGCAGTCAGTAAATCAGCCAGCTTAGCTTGTAAGCTCCTACTCGCGCTGGCGATGGGTCTCAGGGCTGGGATAACACCTCCTGTTATTAGCTGACAGCTGGTAAACAAAGATCCTGCTCTGATACACATTGTCAGGGCTTTTACAGCCTCGGCACACGCACACGGCTGGGGAAAAGCTGCTGCTTCCATAAGGACTTGTGTCCCCGAAGTGGTCAAAGTGTGCTGGATGGTGGGAAAGCCGGGCTGGTTTCACCAGCCACCTGGACAACAGGATCCTCCTGCCCTCTGAGGCTCAGAGAGGTGAAACTGGCGGGGAGATGGACCAGGATAGCTCAGATCTACTGCAGCTCTTGCAAACACATGGCAGCCATCCCTGTTAGTGACACTTATGCTTCAGATTCAACCTTTTAGTGCTATGTATTGCACCAGTCTAGAGCCCGTGTTCATGGGCAGGACAGGCTGGTGTAGATTTCATAAAGCTGAGGGGTGCCACAGGCCCCTGAGGAGGATCTGGTCCTGCTGGCCAGAAATCAGGCAGAGGTTTCACTTTCTGGGGTTTATTCTGGAGACCTCCCTCCCTGCTAGTCACTTAAACACCAATATCTTGCTCTCAAACTGATGCCCCCACTCTGAATTTACGGCGTTTATGGCTCTCAGATTTGAACACCAGGACTCAGAGCATCTCATGTCTTACACCTCCCTCCAGCAATGCTCCTGTCCTGTCCAGGAGCAGGAAAGGATGGGAACCTGCCAGCTGGATGAAATGTCTTTAATATGAAGAAACAAAAACAATTTCTTTGATATGTGGCAACAGTAGGGATGTGATTTGCCAGAGAAGTCATCAGCAAGTAATTCTTCCAGTGGCAGATTGTTTAAGTCAACTGCACACTGATTTATTTGCTGTGCTCTAATTACTGAGGGAAAATGAGGGGAAGTCTGGTATTAGCAAAATCCCTCAGCTTGTAATTACCCCACTCGCGGGGTTCAGGTTTCACCACAACACAATCCCACCACTACACATGAGCACTTCAGCATTTAATTAAGGGCAGATAAAACTGGTGTCGTTGCCAGTTTCCATTCCAGCTCTCGCACAAAGCCAGCTTAGGAGCAGCAGGAGAGGCTGAACGCTGAGTGTCTCCTCTGAAAAGCCAAGGAGACCTAACACAGAGCAGTTCTCTACCTATTTCACCCACTTCATATGGCCAGAACTGTACTTGCGTGGTAAACCTGGCGTGTCAGACGGAGACAGCGGCACAGCGGGGCTGGCAGGAGCTCTCAGAGCCGCGTCGGGAGCGCGCTGGTGGCAGCAGCGGGAGCACCCCTGGGCCCGGGTACCCGCGGGGCTCCTGCCCCGCAGCGCCCTGAGGAAGTGTCCAAGGAATTTCTTGTTCTGGAGCCTGAAACATCTTTCCTTTTTTCAGAAGTCAGGAGTTTGAAAGATGAAGCCGAGGCCTCCGGAAGAGAAAAAACCTGAATATTTCTACATTTAAAAATGGTTTTGAACTTCTGAATTTTTAGAAGCAGAGCCCTGAAATGCTCAGCGAAAAGCCTTTTCTGTGGGGAAAATCTGCTGGAACAGGCAGCTCTGAGCAACCCTGTAATTGCTGTGAAATAAATAAACAGGTCTTGCTTATCAGTATCTGCAATAAATTTTGAGAAAAATAACATTTTAAGATACAGAAGCATATCTCTGTTTTGATAAACACCTCTACAAGTGGCACATTCCTCCTCCCTCAGGGTCTGTCCTTCCCCACTCATTGTGTTCCGCATTCATCACCAGAGAGTGAATCTCCTCATAATTTAGATCCCGCAGCTGATAGTTTATGTGCAGCAGCGTCGCAAATGGAAGCTCCACTTTGATTTCCATTATGCATTACCTTGTCTGACTCCTTTTTATTGTACAGTGGAGTAAATGACCTCCCAGATATTCAGGTTCAGATGTGGATGTGATGGTAAATTTAAGTCCTGAAATTTCCATCCAGTGATAAAATTGTATAATAAAAAAAATCACTTTCTTCTGCTAATATCTGCTTTTGGCTGTCACATCAGCGTTATGGCTAGATTGTATTTTGTAATATATCAGCATGGAATCCAATTGTTGTGTGCTGGTTTCTCTTTTGAAAATAATACAGCATAGGCTGAAAAATCAGTATATGAGTCGTTCTGCTTTTATTACTATCAGTTTTACATGAACTTGACAGACGATTGTTGGTATCAAATTTGTCAAGTATAGTATTTAATTAAATATCTTTCCTCTTAGTACTGAACACCACCCTGAATAAAATTACCCACCTCAGATTCAGGCTTGGGAAGGTGTTTTGGGAAAGGAACAGGTCCTTGGTTGTGTAGTCACACAGCCAAGTGTGGTGGAGTCCTCACCCCTGGAGGTGTCCAAGGAACAGCTGGATGTGGCACTCTGAGCTCTAGCCTGGTTGACACGGTGGGGACTGGTTCAGGTTGGGCTCGATGAACTTGGAGATCTTTTCCAACCTAAATGATTTCGGGATTCAGATTCAGTCCCACCAGTGTGAGGGCTGCTCCTGCTCTCCAAATCCGAGCAGTGCCCGGAGCCCATGGCTGTTGCATGAAGGCCTTGTTGCTTTTGTAAAATTATGGCTTAGGCTTGTTATTTTAGCTAAGTAGAAAAGGACTTTGGGAACGGGATACAGCTGAATCAAGGGTAGAAAAACATGCTGCGTGACCATCGCGTGCCCACACTGGGATATATGACGGTCGGTTGAATTATGTTTGTCATGCCTTAAAACTATGTCAGATAACTAAAACAGATAACCAGCTAACTGCTTATAAAGGCTGGGTTTTTGCAATAAAGGGGTTCTCCTCTGCTCCTGCCTGGGGACTCTGTGTCGCTCACCATTGCAGCATCTGGCGCCCAGCGTGGGGCCTCGGACTGTGGTGAGGAGGAGGAGTGCGACCGGCAACGAAGCCCCGCGGACCCAGAACAACGGGATGGCAAAGTGCAATTAAAAGNGGCAACGTGCAATTAAAAGACTGCAACTCACCCATACGACCCTGGACCCCTCAACTGCAGGTGGAGAGCAGAGCTCAGACCCTGCTATAACAACAGGGAACTTTTTTGCGGATCGCAATCCAACAGAGAGCAAAATGCCAGCACAGCCTATAAGGTTAGGTCAGTGGTGCTCACTAAATGAGGAACCACGGAACTGTGAGTATCCTGTGACCAGGGGAGTCCCAGGAGCGTGGGGGCAGCTTAAAAATATTGCTGCATATTCTCCACACCAAAGCAATTTTGATTATGGGTTAAAAAGCCCCGTAACTGTTTCCTAAACACGGTCAGTGTTATCGCTCTGTGGTGCAGAACATCATCACTGTGTTTGTTAGAACACGCACGAATGTATGCAGCATTTCTCAGTGGTTTTTGAGGGTTAATTAATTAATGGCCCTGATGCCTGAGCTTTGTATTCGTGTATAAACAGCGTAGGAGCTGCTCAGTGGGGGCTGCCTGGAAGCCCTTGATGCTGCATTAGAGAGCCCAGCGCTTTGTTATTACATGGATAAATGTTATCATGTTCATCTCGTGTAGAAATTTATCCGGTTTACGCTGCAGCCGAGAAACATTAGTCCTATAAACTCAAGTAATCTTTCTTCAGAGAACAACTACCCAATTACTAACATTACTTATTGAATTGGTTGCTTTCTCTATTAAACGGGACACAGTGCCAATCAAATCAGGTAATTCAGCCACAAAATCAATGGCACCACATTTACTCAATCAAATACATTGCTCAGTATCTTATATCCATATGAAATTAAAGAGATGGATGTGCCAGCTGCACACTAGAATTGCGCTTCAGAACTTTGGCACATGCGGGTTAAAAATAAGGAAATCGATGAGCAAGAGAGAATGTATTTGACATCAGTCACTGCTTTTAATACATTAATTTCTTCACTAGATTAATCAACTATTGATCATCCTTCAGCTTTCCGAGAAGCCAAGCATATGATCTCTGCTGAGCAATCCCTGTCCAAAACCTCTGGACACAGGGATGGAGCATCCTGCCCAGCCTCTCCAGAGGGTCGCAGGGCCCTGCACATTAGAGATGTGGCTCTGGAGCAGCACAGTCGGATCCCAGGTGTCCATGTCTTGAGCTGGGCCTGGGCTGAGCCTGGTTTATTTGACCAGGAATTTTCTTGGGCCCTTCAGTGGCCCTGGCAGCCTGTGCAGAGCTCTCTGAAGTGTTAAGTGTGGGTTTCCCTGTCCTACTGGCTTTGCCATCTCTAGGTTTGGCTCGGCACCCACCTGGAGACTTTTGGTGACCAACACAGGGCGAGTGGGCCAGATTTGCTGTTTCAGTCTGGCTTTAGTGATGGCATCACGGCAGGGTTTGTCTGTGTGCTGTGCCTGCACTGAGAACAGAACCAGGCTCTGTCCCTCTGCAGACGAGTGGAGACTTGATCCTTGCCTTTCCCACTCCAAAATGAAGTGTTCAGAAACCATCTGAATGGAAAATCAAAGTGCCTGCACATACGGGGAGGGCAAGAAATCATCACTTATTTGTAGACAAGCAACAATTTCTAATCTCAGCTTTGTGAAGGATCTGATTTACACCAGAACTGCTTATCTCCGTGCCCTTGCTGACCCCCTGCTTCCCTCTCTCAGCACTGTGCCAACAACACAGCTGCTGTTTGTCTCCGAGAAAAGAAAAGAGACGGGAGGGGAAGGAAAAATACATTATAAAAATACATTGTAAGTTACCAGAATAGAAACAGTCCAAGTGCTGTGTCCTACTTTAGAACATGCTGATGCAAATAACAGGGAGCGAGTGCTTCGGATTTGTAACTGGAGTGGCTTTGTAAGACACAAATATCCCTCCTTTGCCCTGAAATCAATTCTACAAGGCTGAGGATTGCCTGGGTTTGAGTAGAAGATAAAATTAATTAGCAAAGCAAGTGGCTCGAGCTGGTTTGACTGGCCCAGCGTGTTACACATCAGCAGCAGCTTTATCAGCCCCAGGGGCCCTGCGGGGGGTTATCACAGGGGACGTGACAGCCACAATTGCTGCCCTGTGGAGATCCTGCACCACGGAGTCAGACAGGTTATTGAAACAGCGATTTTGCTGTGAACACCTGCTGCCAGCCAAGGGAATTGGGAAATGCCGGGCTCTGGTCACATCCTGGACTTGTATTTAAACCACAGCTGAATTGGAGCAGCCTCCTTGCTCTCTCCCCTGGCTCCTCATTCATCCTGGGGCAAAAAATTGTGTCCAGGAAGAAGTTACCCATCTCCAGCTCAGCCACACCTATGCGGTCTAAAGCCAGTTCAGGGCAGTTACCTGGCAAAAGGAGCTGTCCCTGAACCTTTTACAGACCTCACGGTGAGCCACACCCTGGCTGTAAAGCCCCATTCTGCCTTGTAGGACTCCAGCAAATGCCTGCAGGCACAGGCTTTCCTTCTCTGGCCTTTGACAAAGGTTTGGGCTCGGTGGGACTCTGCAGAGCCGAGGCAGGTGCTGGGGCCCTGCCCATTCATTAATGTCAGGGCTCTGACCCAGCACCTCCATCGATCTGCTCTGAGCACTCGTCAGTAGCAGCCCCGTCACACCAGGCCCCGGCAAGGAGAGCAGGAGAATGAGCACAGACAGATCTCTAATAATCACAGCTCCTCTTGGAGGAAACAAGGCATCTTTTTTTATTAAATGCAGAGGCAATGAACCCAAAGAATCGGTTTTCTGATTTTGGTTTTCCTGTAGATGTGTTTGACTGGGAGAAAAGCTTCCCTTGCAGAGCTCCAGGACGGGCAGGTTCTGAGGAAGTGAGCCCTTTACTCGGACCTCCATGTGGGATTTTGGGAGGTGAGGTGATTCTATCAAGTAATTTTTCACGATGGAAGAGTGAGGTTGAAATTCCACACTGGACACAAACTCAGATACATGTCCAGTGGGAACTTCTCTACAAAATATAACCCTCACTTGGCTGGGTAAATCACCTTTTGTTCTCTCTATACGTGTAAATATCACCAGAAATACTCGGATGGGAGGTCAGAGCACACAGCAAAGCACAGAGCTTGGACAGACCTGGCTATGAGGGGCAGGAGGGGGTGGGCACCGGGATTAGCATGGACATCCCGACTCATCCAATCTCATTTGTAAATAGGAATGGAGTTTAAGGATTGCAATTCTGCAGGGAGAACTTCTCCGCTAATTGCCACAGTTTTGTTCAATTGACTGTTTGGCAAAGTGCCCTGTGCTTATCAAAACAATTAGATCCCAAATATCCACTGCTGATACGTGGATTTTTTTACAGGAGTTGGGGTAACAATGTCACCAGGCAGCTCTGGTGGCTTTCACTGAGTGTCCCCGCTGTTTCCCTGGACTGGAGCCTAAAACAGGGCTGTAAGACAACCTGTGGAGCACTTAATAACATCAGTGTTGGTAATTTGAAAAAAATCCAACATACTCATATGAAATGTTCCCAAAGGGACACAGGCAGAGGTGATTGAGAGGTTTAACCATCCCTACTGTCAATGTGCAATTTCTGCTTTGGGTGATACTAATTATCATATTATTCTAGTTCAATTATTTAAAATAAAATTTCTTTCTGCAATTTCAGTGACTCAGTAGAAGTGTCTTGGTTTCCAGAGCTGAGGATCACATCAGCTCCCAAGAGAATTGAGCTGTTTGAGTTTCATCAGTTAAGCAAGGCCCCATCTCTGGGTTCAAACTCTGTCCTCAGGCAGTGCTTACGAAATGTGAGCTTTATCTTTTGGTCAAATTTAATTACTCACTAGAAATTACAAGTACTGGGGGAAGACAAGAGGAAGAGCACCAGGACAGATCCAGGATTGGTGGAAGGGATAAGAGCTTCTTATATGCAGAACGGGGATTGTTCTCTTAAAATGCAGCTCCAGTCTCATGCTGATATTGGGCTGCTATTACACAGGATTTGGTAAAAAGCAGCTTTTTTACTTCTTCTGCTTTCATTTGTGCTGTGCAGAGCACATTGCTTCCTTCTGCTTCTCCAGTTATCCAACTGTCAGGCTTTAAAATTAGGAATTTGCAAGGAGCAGCGACCGCTCTGGGCTTTGGGCTGGATGCTCGAGGGTTTAGCAGAGGAGCTGCAGCCCTGATCCCGCACCCGCCGCTGGCCCTCGGTGGCTGGGGCGGGCGCCAGGGGCTGCAGGGGCCACACGTGGGTTTGGTGCTCACCAGGGGACACCCCGGTGCTGTCACCCCCTGCTCAGGGCTCCACCGAGGCCCAGGTCCCCCAGGAGCCTCCTGCTCCGCAGCACAGCCATCCAGCAGCAGGAGCAATAAGGGTGATGGATAACCTCCAAGGTGCTTCCCGACAGCTTTTACAACGCTTAACGAGGTAAACTAATTGTAAATTGTGGCAAAATGGGAAACTTAATGACACTTCAGCTCTTGAAAGGAGTTTAAATACTGAGAAATTGGCTAATACTTCTCGGTGTTGGGAAGTAGTGGGGAAGCCCCGGAATTCAGGATCCCAGTCTCCTGCAAGCCCCACGTGTCTCATCACCTCACACGGATTCATTTCCTGCTGCAACCCAGATGCAAAAAGACTTGCTTTTCATTTTGGGGGTTCCAAAGTCTCTGGGGCTCCAGAGCAAGAGAAGTGAAGAGCTGCCTGTGCTGGAGCCAGGAGCACCTGCCCAGCCCTGCCCTGTTGTTCCTCCTGCCTGGAGGGTTTGGAGTCTCCCTGTCCTGGCACACAGTCCTGACCTGGGACCAGAAGTGCCACCAAAAGGGGAAGCATCTCCTTCTCTGAGCGATCCCAAGGAATAGGAACCTTTTCTCACTTTTCTCTTCTTTTTAAATTTAACTGGGTGCCTGTCAAATCACTGAATGAGAATGAAATCACAGCTAAGAATCCTGAAATCTGGAACAAATTCATGTCATATGTTCCTGCTGAACCACTGCTACCCCTCGGTTACACATCACCACCCGGGCCCGTCTGGGAGACATGAGCAAACTTTTGATATTGTGTGATACGAAATATTCACACTGGCTTTGTAGCAGATGTCAGTGGCTGCAGCAGCCTCTCTGCTCTGGGTTCACTCTTCTGCTTCAGTGAAATTTGCTTCTTTTCCCACAAAATCTGTGAAAGCTGCAGCTGCTGTGATCCTGCAAACAAGCAATAACATTCCCTGGCATTGCAATTCAGAGCTGAGTTTGCTCTCCAGCTTTGCTTTCCATATCTGCAGTTTGGTAGAGGAAGTTCTGAGATGTCACCTGCCCAGTACAAGTGGTCAGCACTGGCAAAGTGTTCCCAGCCTGGACAGACTGGGAATGCTCCTCCCTATCCACTGGGAATGTCCTGGTTCTGCAGCAGCTCACATCAGCTCCTGGTAGGAACTTGGCCTGTCGAGCAACAGGCCCTGAGAGAAGGAATAGGGATCTCAGGGATCTTGGACACCCTGGAGCAGATTCTGTTCCTCCTGTCCCGTTCCGCAGTGTGTCGAGACCTCGTTGTGCCAGCAGAGAAGGGGAATTCATGGAGCTGCTGGTGCACAGCTGACCAGAGCCAGCACCAATGGAGCCACATAGAGTTTTTCCAGCTGCTGTCCTACTTGAGAGGAAATTTAGGCCGATTTTCAGTGAGCTGATGCAGAATCTCTCCCGATGCTCCGATAGACTTAGTAAGTTTTGCACATTCAAATATTGACCTTTCATAAATCCTTCTCAGCCTCCCACTGGGGCAGCCGCTGCTGTGAGGGGAAGCGGGAGCTGGCAGGGCCTGAGCAAGCTGAATATCATTCTCCTTAAACAGCTCTGAGGTGTTCAGGGGCATAAAACCTTTAAGAGCTGCAAATGGCATTTTTCAACACGCAGCCTCCCTCTCGAAAGGTCAGGTGGGAGTTAAACCGGAGGCTCCTCTTCTCTCCATCTTAATCAGCCATCGCAGGCGCTTATCAAATTTCCCTCCTGTCTCCCGACTCTGATGGAATTGATAAACCTGATCTGAATTCTCCCAAAGCTTCGCTGATGGAAGATCAGCTGCGACAGAGCGCAGCAGTGCCACTCTCTGCAAGAGCCTCGTGAAATTTGGATGCCTCAGCTGGTTCAGTACCCAGGAGTTCCTGCATTTGTTTGCTTCCTGTACCTGCTGTGATCCTATCCCGTTCCATCCAGGAGTTTTCTAAATGCCCACAATCTGCCACAGTGACCCCACTGCCCTTCTCTGAACTGTCACAGGCCCTGGGGACAGGGCGCAGAGGTGACCAGGCGAGTCACAGGCACAGCTTGGTAAGGGAAGGCCTGGTAAAACCATGGCTCCTGCTGTGAAACTTAGGCTAAGCAGAGAAGGACTCTGGGAGAGTGGCTAAGCAAGAGTAGAGGAGGCGAGGCTTATTGTGTGCTTACACTGTGGTGTCTGGTGCTTGGTTAGAATAGGTTTCTTGTGCCTGATAAGTGTGTAAACATACTCGGCCTAAAAAGACCGGGATTTTCGTAAATAAAGGTTCCTCCTTTGCACCTGCCTGAGGAGTCTTCGCTGCTTCATTCCAGCCTTATCGCCCCATCTCTACAAGTCACCACGATCTGCCCCTGCAGTGCCGAGCGCTTCATTAACACCCTGCTAATGAGTCACTTCCAAAGCTTCTCCTTGCCTCCCGTCTCCTTTCCCCTAACTACTCACAGACGGTGTCACCAGTGACAATGATGAACCAGATACTTAGATGATCTTTCCCAGAGGGACTTCTGCCGCCTTGCCTGACTTAAAAACGTGAGTGAGTGCGAGGGGAGACCCCGGCCGCTCCTGGCAGCTCCGAGAGCTGGGCACAGGCTCCCGCAGGCGCCCAGCAGGCAGCCCGGGAGCGCAGCCACCTGGTTCTGCCTCGGCTGTGATCTTAGCAGCCTCCCCAGGGAGCCAGCATCCATTCCCCGAGCGGCACTCCCAGCTCCACTGCTGCCGCAGCTCCCCGCAGGAGGGGCGAGCCAGAGGCTGCCTCTCTCCAGCTTGCCCAGAGGCATCCCCGGGGACGTCTTAGAGGCATCCCTGGGGGTGTCCCAGAGGCATCCCTGGGGATCTCCCAGAGGCATCCCCGGGGGTGTCCCAGAGACATCCCTGGGGATCTCCCAGAGGCGCCTCCCGGGACTCGCAGGAGGAAGGAGGCAGTGAGAACGTGTCATGGATCTTCCTCCTGTGCTGCCTGGAAGAAGCTGGCTTGAGGGAAAAACAGATTCTTCCCCAGAGGAGAACCTTTGCTGTCGCCTTGTTTACTATAAGCCTTCTGTTTTTAACCTTGGAGTCAGATATTTTCTCACACAGTTTTATGTAAATAGAGCCGATGTTTACTTAACGGTATTTTCTGTTTTTCATTCCTTTTGTGATATGACCACTTGGATGGGCACCTTTCTTCTCCAGTGAAGATGGAGAAGGAAGTGACACGCTCTCCAATCCCTTGTAGTATTGGAATGTGTATAAGAATAATGTAGTGTCAATAAACCGACGTCATTTGCTTCTTTCTGCTGAACCTGGCAGGTGTCAGAGCCTCTTTATTGTGTCTCCACGGACACACTTTGCCTTCCTCTCTACTGAACTTTCATGAGTTTGAACTCCTGTGTCCCACTGCAGATCCTCATCACCAGCTCTCCAAGTGCCACAAACCCTCACTGGCTCCAGTCCCTGCCACCAGGACAGTCCTGGCACTGCCAGTGCTGCCAGTGGAGACTGAAACCCCCCCGAACCCGGGTCACCACCGACCAGCTGTGCTCTCCCTGTCCTTGCAGCTGGAGGTGCCAAGGTTCAGAAGCTTTGGACAAAGATGGGGCAGGATTCTGAGAAACACTGCCCTGATTTTTAAAGGAATTTTAAAAACTATCCCATTTGAAGTCAAAATCTGGCAAAGACATTTTGTGTAACTGATTCACCAGCCACAAATACCCAGGACTATGGGACTTGTTTCATTGCAGCAAGTATTTGCTGGAAAGCTGTCTGTTAAACAAAAAAACTAATTTTCCAGCAAGGCAGTCCCAGAAATGCTTTATCCAGCCCAAATCCCAAGCTTCTGTGGAGGACAGAGGGATAGCAGCAGCTGGGAACAGGTTGGGTGACCCTGCCTGGCCATATGTGCACCATCACGAAGGACACAGCACCAAGGACAGATTTCCCTGGTTATCCACGTGTCCCTGCCCTTGCCAGGTGGGGAAAGCATTTGTTATGCCTCCTGAAGCTCCCACCTTTGCAGAGAAGTCTTTCCAATTCATGGGCATCCTGGCTGTGTTCCTGGGGCAGGATCTGCCGTGCTGCTCCCCCCGGTCGGTGCCAATCTGCTCAGTTCCTGGGATGCAGCTCCACTTGCTGAAAGCAGATGCCGTGCCCAGATTTCTTCTGCTGCTGAATCTCAGCTGTAGTTTGGCAGTTCCACAGTGATGTAGTGTTTTCCTCTCTCTCCCTGTCATGCCATCCCTCCTCCGAGGTGAGCTGGCCGCGTTTTCCATCAGCTGTTAATTCACCCTGATGTTTGCATTCCTCTCTCCTTCCAGAGCATCACAAATCACGCTGCTTCTCCCTCATGCACACACCCGAGGGGAGAGGGAAGCTGCAAGAAAACATCCTGGGAAAGGAGCTTTGGTTCGCTATCTGCTCCAAAAGGAAAAAATTTTTAAATGGGAAAATCTCTCATGATGTTAATCAGTTATTTCAATATTTGCTGTGCTTGAAGCGCTGACTTGCTTTTCGGATTTTAGAGGGCAGGAAATATCACATGGGTTTTGAACGAGGAAATTACACACACACAGTCACACACCCCTCTCACATCCCCACACACACACCAGACTCCCCACACCCCTCATATCCTCAGCTACTGGGGTGTCCCTGTGGTGTCCCTGTGGTGTCCCTGTGCTGCTGCTGGCAGTGCCCTGAGCATCCTGCACCCAGGGTTTGCATCCTTCCAGAGGAATCCTTACCCTGACACATGGCTGCAATATTTTAAAAGTCAGGGGGTAGCATTATGTGTCAGAAGTGGTCAAATTAAGTTAATTTGACCTTTAAACTCCATTTTTAATCCCTTTCTTTGGCATCCAGCATGATTTGCATTCCACTATACTGACACTCGGCCTAACAAATGACTTTCTTTCCAAACTGCCTTTGAAGTATCTGAACTTAATGGACTATAACATTTATGAACATCTGAGTTCTTCTCTCAGCAGCTGCACTGGGTTATTGATGATCTAATTGAAATGCTGGCAAATATATCCCAGCAGTGTAAGGGGAGCAGCAGCCGACTCGGCACGACCCCAGAGCCGTGGCAGCGTATGGTTTCCATGCTATTCATTAGCAGCAGACAGTATATTTTCAGCTATGTTAAAACAACAACAAAGAGCAGAGGAAAGACACTAGAAGAGACAAAAAAAAATCCACATGCAGGAAAATGGCTGATTTGTTTCTCCTCTGTGGATCCCCAGGCAGCCACACTGCAGGGATCACTGGGGGCAGCTGGTGCAAATTGGGCACCTCTTGGAACCTGGGATTTATTTACGGAAATAGCCAAGGGCAGGGCAGGTTATCCAGGGCAGGCTCACCTTCCTGTCTGAACAGGTGATAATGCACAGAGCAGCTGAAAACTGGACAGCTGGGTACCAAAACATGGAGGGGGGGGTCATTATTAGATCCAAAATCATCACAATCTCTCCTAAGCCCTGTGGGGGGTTGATCCAAGCTGGAAATCTCCAGATTGTCCATGGTGGGCCATGGGCATGATCTGCTCTCAGTGCTGCCCAGAAACACAGCTGGTACACGCTTCCACCACGACTTCCACATTGTGATGTTTGGAAATGCCCATTTCCGTAGTCACGTCTGGAATCGCGTTGCACTCAATATTTATCCAGCAACCAGCTGAGAGCACACTCTGCTCTACGCTGATTGGCACGTAATTAAGCAAAGGAAAGAAAGTCGTAATGTTTAGCAGCAGCACCACTTGAGTATTCAACAGTAACAGGAAAGATAGGGATGGTATGCTGCTAAAAATAAATAGGGAATGGCTTATTAGGAGGTGTAGTGAGTTCCCGTGCCGTGAATAGCTTCAGGCAGTCCATTCCCTTCCATTTCATTTCATTTGATAGTCAGGATTTACACCAGGGATAAAAGAGGAAGAAAAAGGATATTGAAGAAGTGGAGAAAATTTTTGACATGAAAATAAAGATGAGGGGAAATCAAATTTGTATCTTTGAGCAGATGGAGGCTGAGCCGTTCCTGGCATCATCCACACAGCTGGATTCACTCTCCTGGTCCAGGCTGGCTAAAAGACGCCGATAAAAATGAAAAATGCAAATGAATTCTCTACACCTTACTGGACACACCAGAATGGAGGGTGCCACTCAAAAGGCAATCTCTCCAAAACATTTAAAAACACTGTGCAATTTATATCTTGTGCTTGACAGAGCATCCAAAAGTAATTTCAGCAGTGTGTCCCGGTGCCACCGCGCGCCGCCGAGGGTGCCAGTCACCGTGCCGTGCCTGCGGCCCCGCTGGATCATTTCCCTCCCCTCTCCAAGCTGCAGAGCTTTAAAATGCAATACGAGTTGGCTGCTGGCCTCTCATTTCTGCTGGAAAATCTGGCTGTGCCAGCATGTGTAAGGTCAAGAGCACAAAGCCTGCTTATTAACTGGAAATTTGGGGGATCTGGTGCCAGGAAATAGCTTTCAGCCTTTGTGAGAAGGAATAAAGAGGTTTCAGGGCAGTGGTTTGCTACAGAGGAAAATCAGGTTTGAGCATATTTCATGGTCCAGATTTGCCTCTGTTCGAGGGCACCAGGAGTTGTGTCTTGTCTGACCAGGACACTCAATTAGGCCTTTTTAATCCAAGCACAAAGCCCTTCCGAATCCCATTACACCACCCACGGCACTGCTGTCCCCCAGAGCACAGGGCACAGCGTCCCACGACCCCCGGCACACTGGGGGTGCAGCACCCCCCTCTCTGCCTCCCCCCTGGCTCTCCTAACTGCAGATGTTTTGTTATTTAGGGATAAAAACCTAAGGCCACTTCGGGCTGAGCTGCACAGGAGACATTCCCAGCTGCCTTCATGAAAAATCCCGTTTCCAGCTGTGCTGGATGGACACTCAGGCTCTCCCACTGGCACTTCCTGCTCCTGCTTTGCCAAGAGGGGATTTACTGTTGAGAAGAAGCAGTCTAGGCAGGGAGTAGTGGGGGTCTTTTCCCATTTTTTTCCATTAAGTGGGAATTCACAGTGAGATTTTTGAGTATGAGAAATCTCAGCACCTGGGCTGCAGCGTAGGAAGGGATTTGTTGCCCTGGTTTTGCTAAAGCGTTCTGTTTTTAACCTTGGAGTCAGATTCTTTCACATAGATTTATGTAAATAATAGCCAGTGTTTACTTAACGGTATTTTCTGTTTTTCATTCCTTTTGTGATATGAGAGCTTTGATGAGCACCTTTCTTCTCCAGTGGGATTGAGAAGGAAGTGACATGCTCTCCAATCCCTTGTGGAGTTGGGATGTGTATATGAATGTGAGATTGTAAATAATAAACAGATTATTCCTGCCTTTCTGCTGAACCTGGCAAGTGTGAGAGCGTCTTTATTGTGTCTTCCCAGACACAGGGATTCAGGGTGATCTTGGAGCTCTTTCCCAGCCTTAGTGATTCTTTGGTTCAAGAGTATCCCAAACACAGGAACATCCTCAGCTCTGCTGAATTCTGAGCTGACCCTCACCTGTTCACATTTTCGTGTGCTTTTGGGCCCACAGAGTTAAAACCAACGAGGTTTGTAATGAGAGAGATGGGAGAAAATATTTCCACTCATTTACCACATGACTTTGAAACTGTTTCAGAAAAGGCTCTGCAGGTGCTCACGACCTGCTGGATCCTGAGGAACCAGACCCACCTTGGTTTGTCCATCCCCAGCCCTGTTTCCAGGGAGAGGCAGAGCCAGTGTCAAACCTCAGGTTTCTCTGCACTCACATTCCAGATCCAGATGGAGCAGCAGCAGGGCAGAACACCGGTTGTTTCTCTGGCACTCGCTGTGTGAGCAGTTCTTAAAGGCTAAAAATGTCTTTTTCTTTTTTCTTTTTTTT